>JAYXIM010027527.1:0-15667 GCA_037575425.1 Anastrepha fraterculus
TCTGGCCAATAGTATAGTTTTTCTATCTGTTTTATATTTTCATTGTAATTTCGATGCGCTCTGTTATGGGTTTGCTCAATTATACCTGCTTGATCTTCCCTATTGGGAATGTCCATAGGAAATAGCTTAGTATATACAAATTTATTTTGAAATGTTTCTTTTAGAGGTCGCTGTATCTCATACAAATCCTCTACTGTGCAGTGTATTGCTGTTACCAATTTAGGTTTTATGTATTCTTTTAAAATAGTAAGTAGATTCTCAACTGTATCATATTCAATCAAATGTCTTTTTCTTCCAAAAATTTCTATCATTTCATGTATAGTGAACCTATTTTTACATAATATAATTTGTTGTTTAAATTGATTTACAGGTTTGTATGTTTCCTGTATTTGATCATTTTCGCTACTTTCCGCTGAATGTTCTGATTCACTTGACAAATTGTTTATTTCAAGGCGTGATAATGCATCAGCCACAACATTCGTTTTGCCTGGCCTATATACAAATTTTGGAGAAAACTCCTCAATTAAAGCATGCCATCTTTTCATTTTAGAATTCGGGTTGCGCGTAGATAATGCAAATGTTAACGGTTGATGATCCGTGTGAATTTCAAGATTAGTTACTCCATAAAGATAATTACGAAGATTCTTCAGTGCCCATACAATCGCAAACAACTCTTTTTCATTTGTAGCATAATTTCTTTCTGTCTTATTAAGAGTTTTGGAAACAAAAGTAATGGGTTTATTTTCTTGAGAAAGGACTGCGCCTATTGCAACATTCGATGCGTCAGTAGTTAACACAAACTTTTTTGAATAATCTGGTTGCGTCAATTCCATTGCTGATGCTAAACTTTTCTTTAGCTTTTTAAAAGAAGATATCCCTGCTTCATCAATTTTCACTAATACCTTTTTTGACATATTTTTAGAGACTCTGCCATTTTCTGCGGATAAATATTTTGTCAATGGCTTTGCAATCGTTGCATAATCTTTAATGAATTTCCGGTAATAACCGGTAACACCTAAAAACCCCCTTAATTCCCGTAAACTTTTGGGTAGCGGGTAATTAAGCATTAATTCAATTTTATTTGGATCTGTTTTAATTGTATTTTGAGCTATAATGTAACCCAAAAATTCTATTTCAGTTCTGAAAAATTTAGATTTTTCAAGAGAAATTTTCATATTAGCGCTTCTTAATATTTCAATTATCATTTGCAAATCCTTCATATGTTGCTCTAAACTTCCTGAAAAAATTATTATATCATCCATATATACATGACATGTTTTTCCTATTTGATCACGCAATATATTGTCCATTGCTCTTTGAAATATTCTGGGAGCATTTTTTAGACCGAAAGGCATTCTTAGAAATTCATATTTTCCGTTATTAACGGAAAAAGCTGTTTTTTCTATGTCATTTTCCGACATTAAAATCTGGTGAAAACCTGACTCCAAATCAATGCTTGAAAAGTATCTTGATTTCCCTAAATTTGACAAAATTATATTCGTATCCGGGATGGGATAGCGATCGGGAATAGTATGAGCATTCAATTTTTTGTAATCTATCACCATTCTAAATTTTGGTGAACCGTCGTCGTTAGTACCTTTTTTTGATACCACCCAAATGGGTGAATTATAAGGACTTTTACTAGGCCTTACAATATTTTCATTCAATAATCTTCCAATTTCTTTATTTACGAAAGAATTCACAGACAGAGGATATGGGTACTGTTTACTCCATATCGGCTTTTCATTTTCTGTTCGTATTTCCGCTCTTACATCTGTTCTAAACGGAAAACTTGTATCAATATTTGCGTGTTTTTCCACTATTCTCTGCTTTATTAAAATTCTAAATTCCTCAAGGTTTTTACCCTGATTTCTCCTTTCTGGAGTTTTATAAGCTCTTACTAAGTGAGAGTCTTCACTGTTTTCATCAAAACTTTCATTGACTGCCTGATCTGAACCTTTTTCAGTTTTCATGGAATAGTTATCCCTTATATTACCTGAATATTCATCAGCTATTGCTTTAGGATCTTCAGGTGCCAAAGACAAACATTTATATGGCATACTTTTACCGGTAAATCCCTCGGTATATGCTGTAGAAATTTTCTGATCCACAGTGTTTATTTTATAATTAATTTTTTTATTATTTTTTCTTTTCTTATTGCCGGTATTTTCTTCGGCGGGCGCCTTAGGATCCTTTTGTCCCAAGGGGTTAAAATTTTCTTTTTTCTCATTTTTATTTTCATACTTTTCTTTTTTGTTGCAGGTACTATCATCTGCTGGCGCCTTAGGACCTTTTTGTCCCAAGGGGTTAACATTTTCTTTTTTCTCTGAGTTTACTCTTTCTTTATGGATGTTAATATTCATACTTTCATCCACCTTTTCGTTCTCATATTTTGTTTTGTAAATTATTTTGTTGCTACGTATATCGATACGTGCTTCTATTTTCTTTAAAAAATTATATCCTAAAAGGATGTCCGAATCCAAATTATCTATTTCATAGAATACTTGTCGAACTCCGAATAAATTTATTATATGGTAATATTTTATAATAGAATAACCATTTACAGTTCTCACTCTTTTATAAATGGCTAATTCATTTCTATTTTGATATACTCCCTGCTTAATATAACAAGAAGTTGCTCCGGTATCTACCAGTGCTTTCAATCCTTTATTGAGTTTTTTATCATAAACTATGATGTAGGGGAGGTCGTTCCCCTTTTCCCTAAAAAATGTTCTTCATTTAAATTGTTTATTTTAGGAGTTTTTTCTTGCGGTCGAAAGCTATTATTACTTTCTCTTCGTCTCTTGAAACCTTGCATATGTTGGTTCTGAGGCCCTGAACTTTGTTGAGTAGTATTTAACCCATTGCCTGAACTACTTGTCTGGGGTTTGTTATTCTGATTATAATATCTGCCACCTTGTTGACCAAAAGGGTTGTAATTCTTATTGTATGACCTGGAGACAGATGGATCTACGTCCATTAGTTCTGGTTTTGGTACGTTATTCCTTGTTGGGAACCTCAAATTATTATTGGGATAATTTGTTGTCCTAGCTCTGCTTCTTTCATTTGCAAAATTTTTAGCAAATAATGCCCTTTGGTTGTTTGATTCTAGTTCCTGTGCTTTTGCCAAAGCATCAGGCAAATCCTGAGGATTGAGAGAAAATATTATGTCTCTTAAAGGTGCATTGAGACCAGTTACAAATATTCTTAAGGCATGATCCCTATTCTTTTTATTAAGTTCTTTGGCTATATCGGATGAGCTACTATGAGTCATTATTGTTTTATTTATGAGTAAGGTCAATTTTCTATTGACCAAATTATAATACTCGACAACTGTCATTGACCCCTGGCGTAAGACACTCAGTTCCTGTTCTATAATATGTATCGGTCGTTTGTCTGAATAAGCAAAATCTAATCGCGCAATTATTGCATCAAAATTCAACACCGTACCATGATTGGTGAGCGTGTCATTCGCATCTTGTGTGATCTTGTTTCGCAAAATAGTAAGGGCTGCAAAGTATCT
The DNA here is from genome assembly GCA_037575425.1 of Anastrepha fraterculus. Classification (NCBI taxonomy): domain Eukaryota; kingdom Metazoa; phylum Arthropoda; class Insecta; order Diptera; family Tephritidae; genus Anastrepha; species Anastrepha fraterculus. Next base: position 3,524 of record JAYXIM010027527.1, read on the forward strand.
TCTACTTTTCCTTATATACAGGCTCATAGCATTATGTGCTGCCTCCCTCCAACTAACGTAAGAATTTAATTTCCCTGAAAAATCTGGAAGGGATTTAACAACATCAAGAGATTCTTGGCACTGTATATTTTCGTCAATAGACTCAGTCACATAATCCGTCACCCTACGAGTATCTATCTCAACTTGAGATCGTAATCGTTCAACTTCCTGCCTTAAATTTATTGTGCTCTCCGCAATCAATCTTGTAATTAAATCAACTGTTAAGTCTCCCATTTTTATATCTTATTCTTTTGTTCACTTTTCTTAAAATTTTTCTTAAATAATATAGGGCACTTTTCAATTTTATGATCCCCACTACATTATTCACAATATAATAATTTTGAATATCTTATTTCACTGGGAGTATTCCCCATTTACTTATTATATGTACATATATGGTATAACTTACATATATCATTTTTTTTCTTCGGTGCATTCGTGCTGCGCCAGGAAAATGCTCGCTACAAGGAGCGCTGCCAAATCGGGCAAAAATGTCTTGTCGTTTCTATTACGGGGAGTTGCTGCAAAAGCTGTAAGTCAAGCCGCTGCTGGTAACTTCGCTGAAGCTGCTTAGTTGAACCGGAACTCGATGCCTGTACTGCGAGAACAAGGCCCTTTATGTTGGGCGCCAATTATATTATTCCTGTTTGGAATAACATTTTTAAAAAGAACGTGCTTCCGTTCGAAGACGGAGTAAAAACTAAACTTTATTTTTTAAATTCCCTTATTTATATCTTTACAATTGTTTACTTAAATCTACGTATTTCACAATCATTGTTTGGCATTGCATCAGCCTGGTCAAAGATATCAATTTCATTTTTAATTAATTTTTCTTACGCAGCAGCATAATGCTGAGCTGGCGGATTTGTAAGATGCAAAATATGTTTTCTCAATTATGTTTACATTTAGCATTGTAATGGGGTAAGTGGTCTGCCGTTAACTTACATACAGTTTACGACAAAAATGTAACATTCAAGTTAAAACAGATAATATTTAAAACATATGTACATACATGGTTTCCTATCCATCTTCTACACGAATATCATTAATTCTTTTGAGAATGCAACCTCACACGTTCCCTGATAGTTTTCCAAATTTTACCGTTGGTATAAAATTCCGCTGTAGTCGATTGGGTTGGTGCGTGACTACCATTCGTAGCCTTTTTACTAGCAGTTGCTCCTCAATAGTCAGCCTGGCCCGCGCGTATTTCTTCCATAAAAAAGCTGCTAATTAGAAACCATCTGCTGTTCGAAGGCGGCATAAAACTATAGGTCTCTCCATTGCTTAATACACACGCCACAAATAGGAGGGGGAGCTCGGCCAAACACCCACCAACGGATTTAAGCGGCAAATATGTATATACATATAACAGGTGGCGCTAAAGTAATCCTCCTATCAGAAAATGCTATAAATTTTGCGATTGGCCCCTAATGTCAGTTCTGTTTTGACATATGTGAAGTAAACACATGCGAAATAAACGTTAATAAATAATGTTACGCTACACTGCTCCAGAACACGGAATATTGCTGACTATTTATTTGCCCAATAATCGGTCGGTGACTTTGGCACAACGTGAATTTCGTCGCAGATTTCCTCGCCGTCCAACGCCTACTGGTGAAACACTGCGACGTTTAGCCGCTCGCCTTAGACTCTTGCAGCTCTTAAAGACAATATCCGTCAAGAATGTGAGGACCTATCGCCGGAAGTTTTGGCCAAAGTGGTGGAAAATGCCATAAAAAAGGCTCAAATAGCAATCAACTGTGGCGGGGGCCATTTACATGACATCATATTCTCGACTTGATGTAAAAAAAATTAAAAGACCAAATAAAAATAATCCATAAGAAGAGTCAAAGTTTTTCATTTTTTTTTTTTTAAATTACAGCCAAAAAACATCGCAAGATTACTTTTGCGCTACCTGTATAAAGAGTTATACATATATAACATTCCTTTTTTCTAGAGTTGGGAGAGGTTTTCGGCAGACCTCAAGCCTAATACAATTGCTAAGATTTGCCAAGTTTGCCCCTCATTAAGCTAAAAGTGTGTGTACATACTGTTATATATATATACTGTCATATGCATGCATAATGTCATATACATTCATACATACTGTAAGAATCCCACTAAAATTTTTTAAATTTTAAAGAAATTTTATCAACTTCACATAAACTTTTTAAAAAGGCTGTGTATTCATCGGATGGCGACGCAGTTGTATGGTGTAAATGTGGTTCCTCCACGGTCGCTCCGATGATATTTTTATGGAATGAAGGAAACGCCAGTGTCCTGTTGATATCATATTTATTTGTATTTAGATATACATATGTATATTGATCATATATACAAAAATACCCTGAATTTATATTAGTTTGCCTGGCTGACTCGTCCTGATCCTCTCGTCTTCTATTTTGGAAGTGAAATTAAATTTAAATGTTAAAACGAAAGTAACCTCGCCGAACAGTGTTTAACACAGTAAACGTTTTAACTGTTCGGCGGGGAAATGCCGAGGTTAACGGCCTTAACGTTGCAGCGACTGGAACCGGTGGTTGGCAACAGTCGGATCGGTAGGCGCAATTAACATTAGGGTGGCTAAAAATGTATAAGAATTTAGAGTGTGGCCTAAATAGTCTGGGACTATGACGATACACACTGTAAAAAAATGTCTTAAATGTCACTTAAAACACTTAATGTAGCTCACATATGTATAAGTATATTGGAATTATCATAGTATCATTTGCTGAAAATGGCTTGTACAAGTAAAATACAAATGAATATTACAAATTTACTCGCGCGTATCAAAAAAGTCCTTTTTCCATTCAAACAACCTTCAACCTTATTTCCCACTAGAACAAATTACATCAGCCTTTTCTCACTTTTTTATACATAAGTATAACAATGATTACCGGCAAGTAATTTTCCTATTAACTCATTGGCAGCACTTTAAATTGCTCACGTGACAGTGCTCTAATGGATAATCAAGTATTTGTGAGTAAACTATCAGCAGCAAAATCCCAAAGCGAATAATGACACCATGACTTTCAGTTTCAACCAATGCATGTATGTACGTATTTCTGTTTGTATAATAATGCACCACATGTAAAGAGCTAATTTAAAACTGTGACGTACGCATGCACATACAGGGTTTGATTGAAAAGTAATGAGCCTTATTTTTTTTAAGCAGTTTTTTAGGACCCTTGAGCGTCAATACACCGCTGGTACCGGTCCCTCCACTGCAGGAAACATTTTTTAAGCTCATCCGCCGGAACCGCGTTCAATTCGGCTATCACAGTTTTTTGGATCGCCTCGATGGAGTCGAAACGCCTCCCCTTCAGCTTTCTTTTCAGGAGCGGGAACAAGAAGAAGTCGGGAGGGGACAGGTCTGGGCTGTAAGGAGGGTGGGGAAGCACCGGAACCCCCATCTTGGCCAATGCAGAGGTGCAGAGGAAGGCGGTGTGCGCCGGCGCATTGTCGTCATGAAGGGTCCAATTGGTGACGAGGTCGGGCCGAACCCGGGCCACGCGGTTTTTTAGCCGAAGGAGCACTTCTTTGTAAAATGCCGCGTTTACAGTGCTTCCTGGAGGTACAAACGGTTTAACTTTACGCAAAATTTGATCGAGTAACGTTGCTCCAACGATCGCTGCTTTTTAGCCACTGCAAAATCCTAACACACTTTTAAAACAGCTTTCACGCGCAGAGCGATGATGACTGCACCGCTATTGCCAGCGAACTGGGACCGGTTTCTAGTGGAAGGGGAAGGTCCAACGATCATTTTCCCCCACCAGCCAATTCGGTTGATCGCTTGGCAAACGCTCCGCGCGGGAAGACTCATTACTTTTCAATCAAACCCTGTATGTGTATTTGCACATTCATATGTATTTCCGTATAATTCCCACAAATTCCATTGCTTGTTTTCACATACAGAATTGTTGTAGGTACTAAGTATGTTACTCATCCCCTGCTAAGACATTGTTTAAGACAGCCTGTAGCCATCTAAGCGAACTACATACGTAAATGCTTGTATGGCTCGTGGATTGACACTAGTGTTTAGAGGTCTGTGACATCTGCTATAATTCCGGTTTGGGATTACATCAGCCAATTCGGTAAAATGAAAATATGTACAATTAAGCATGTATGTATGTACCAAAATACATATAAACCCGTACACGATGTTGAAATAAGCAGTGCATTTAACTAAAGCCCAATGTACGTACATTTTTATGTATAATGTTAATATATTTTTTTAGGTTTTATATTGTATGCCACAATGTATTCAAAATGTTGAAAATTAACCAGAAATAGAGAGCAAACAAAGCCGCCGACACTCTTGAAACCTGACCACCCGTAATGAGGGAGAAACACATACAAATAAAAACTACTTGTATAACAACTACAAATCATGTAGAGCAAACAATGAACGAACTAACTGAAGGTGACAACGCGAAAAATTAAAGGCATGGGTTGCAGTCGCAATGAAAGCCAAAAAATACATGCACAAAAATACCTACACACAGACATATGCATGTTTCTACAATATCTGCATTGAGGAGAACATGAAGCAATGCTTGAGCCACGGAGAGGCGTGTTGGAACTCATTTCGTATATATGTATGTATGTATGTATGTATGTATGTATGTATGTGTATAGTGAGCACAGCTTTGGGAACCAAGGTGTGACATTTTCAAAAGTCAACTTACTCCATTTATTTCGATAAAAGAGTAATCGTTTACCTGGCTCAGAGTAGAAAAAGACACACACATCCAAATATCCACTCATAGACGATCTTTCGGTTTGCCACGACTAGGGTTTCAAATGGATCGGGGCGCATAAAAACCAGCGCATGGTTTGTGTACCGTAACTGTTTTAGCAACCGGTAGTAGATGACTAATCTTCAGTAAAAATTCATATGATCACATTCTCGAATGTGTGTGCATGTGAGTATTCATCGAGCATAAAGCGGTATGGAATGTGCGCGAGAGATCGAGGTCAATGATAAAAGAAGGGTAAATAAAGTAGACGTCAGCGCACAGTGTTTAGTGGCAAAGAAATTAGTGATGAAAAATTAGTACATTGGTCTACCATTTACATACTTACATATACCATAAGCGCGTTCATATATGCATTAATTACCAATAAATCCTCAAAATTGATCTACCCGTTCACATATGTGTATCAATACTGTTGTAAAAGGTTTTTTTCATAGGAATTGGTTTGGTGGAAATTTCGGTGGTTTTGGTTTGTTTAATTATTATGAACGATATGAAGAAAAGATAAGGAGAAGGAATAGTTAATTTAATTGCGCAATTGGCCGCTTATAATAAACAGTTGGAGGGAATCCGAAAACGACGTTTACTGAGGTTTTAAAAAATTATGGCACCAATACGCATTCGAAATACGATATTACATTTTATAATAAGTAATAAGAATACACACGTATATGGACATACGGTTTTTTTCTGTTATATGAATGCATAGTTAATAATACCTAACAATAAATTATTAGAATTATGTCCACAAACCTGTTTTCCATTTTATTTAGTTTTTACTTTGACGTTTTTCTTTACACGCGTAAAAATAATGATCTATTACACAGAAAACACTGGGTTGTATGTCAAACAGTATGGTTAATATCTACGATTATTTTACAATCTCAAATTTTGAGAAAGAAATTTTGTATGGGAAATCTCGCTTTTTAATTACGGATTGGGAGTTAAGCACGAAAAAGTAGATCATCTACTTATATGTATGTGAACGTATTATAAGTATGTAATGGGTATATCAACAAGACAATGTAACATGTCGTTGGCGCAGTTGTAAGCATGGGCATATACAGTAAGATCTTCTATAGGGGCCTGCCCATGTTTGCAGGGATTCGCTTCGGCTAAAGGATATGTCCACTTGTAACATAATCATTTGTGTCAAAACTACACCAAGAAATACCTTATTTGTTCGGTTGTAAGAGATACCCGTTTATGGAGTTTATACTGTATATTCATTGCATAGCTTCCACTGTGCAGTGCACATAACGATTGCGATGACGTTGTTATTATTGTACATTTGAAACACTGCTATAATCATAATTGGTCAAAAGGGGGCTTGTTGTTCATGTGTTCATGAACGTGGAACTCATATAACATGCATATGTATGTATGTACATAAATACACACATAAATATTATATATCAAAGTGAATCCAGTATGTACACATTACTCAAATTGCACTGTCATGTTAATTGATCAACAGCAGCAGTTGAATGGCGTCATGAGCAGCAAAGCGAAATCGTCAAAGAAACAAGCTTTCGATAAAATATGCTATACTATCGTGAGCGTTGACGAAGCTGGAGTTGAGCCGCTGGAGAAGCACGACTATGTGGTGTACGATTGGGTTTGTGTATGCATGGGACACATTTTTATATGACACATGCATGTGCAATGAGCATTCGAATTAGTACAAAGAATGTTTTCACGATATACTCGTAAAGCTCCAAGTATGGACGTGCGTACTCACATATGTATATATGTATACAGACGAAGCGTTGCTCTGCTCAATCAACGAACGAATTGATTTCGGGGGCTCGTCTCGCAGCATTTATACATGTGACCTCGTCAACCGTGCTGCTGCTACTGTCGATGTTATCGCCGCGCCTCCAATGCTGCGCTGCAGTAGCGCAATTGCTATACACACATATTGTATTTTCATAAACATATTAACGATACCACGTGATTGTTTAATATGGCTTCTGTGATTTACAGTGGACCACAAAATGTATGCTCTTTAACAAAGTATGATAATCAGTTACATTTTTTCTGTACTAATTTTTTCTGTGCCTGTATATTCGAAGCTTTTTCATTTCGAATTGATAATTTCTGATAACATTTACTGTATATATATTTATGTGTATATTTTTAAATGAAATGAATAAAAGGCATTAACTTAACAACAAACTTTCAAGACTCCATTTTCCATATAGCAAGAACCAAGAATTATCAGCAGTAGATGAAAACTCGGATATTTACATATGAGCTTTTTGTGTTTTCTTATGTTATTATAATGGGTACTTGCTCGTTTGGAATTAAAGTAGTAAATGTTTTATATCATTTTTTTATTGTTTGATGGTTTTTTAATTTTTAGATTCAATCGTCCCTATTTCCTGCTTCTGTAAATATATAAATATGGTAGATTTCAATAGGCGTGATCTAGTTCTGTTCTGTCATTGCGACTTTTATTATTCCGTTTTCCAGTACTCGTTTCCACCAGTTTTCAGAAGCATTTGGCAAATTAACGTGGATCGTTAAAAATCATTCAAATTACGCAATTCAAATACTTCTTCATACCTGTTGAATGTTTTAAGCTTTTTTATTGTGTTTGATATATACAATTTTTGAGGCTTCAGCGAAAGAATAGAAAAATATTAAACTTATTTTAAATCGTACCTGTGATATGGTAGTTAGTTTTGTAGTGCATTGCAGAAGCCTTCGGTAACAAATTTAACTCCAAAAAAGGATCGGTACACTATCTTTGAACATCTAGAGATATGGCGCACCTGAACTTGTTATAGAGGACTATTCCACGCGAGTAAGCCAACGTTTAATGAATCCTTGGAAACCAACTTTTAATGCACTAATCAAATTATTTAATTTTTTTGTTCAATTTATGGTAATAAAAGCGTACTTTTTACCAACATAAAGAGTCAATACATATGAAATCATATGGAAAAAGGCCGAAAGCTTCGTAGCTAGTATCGCTTTTTTATTAATTTATGCTGTCATTACTTGCGGTATAAATTGTTAAAATTAAATTATAAAACATGGAAAAGTATTATCGTAGCTACAATATTGTGAATTACTGTTGGCTTAAATCTACATCTGTATGCGGGTATGTGTGAAAACTTGCGTAACATCAAATGTTTACATACCCGTGTATGTATGTATGCATGTATGTACATATATATACATACATACAGGGTGCGCCATCTTTCATGTCGGTATGAAAACATTGAATAACTTTGAAGAAAAAAACTGATTTGTATAAGTGCGGTATTATTTTTATTTGGTTTGGTTATTTGCAATTCATTAAAACTATTTTTTTAATACAATATCAATCAAGTGGCCACCTTTATTAGCAATCACAAACTGCGTTTTTTTTCTGCGTTCGTCCTCACTTTGTCAAGTATTTCGGGTTTTATGGCGTCGATTTCGCGTTGTTTCGGTGTAAAGTGATGCATGTATTAGCCTTTGGACACGATCAAGCATTGTTGACAAGAACTTTATATGTGTGCGTGTCGGGTGCTTGACGCTAATATCTAAAATTTTTGATTTTCATCATTCAAAAGCCGACAACAAGTATGTGTGACACGACGACACCCGACTGCACTAACACACACAAAGCTCAGTCAAGCATGCTGGATCATCTCCAAAGGCCATATGAAACTGTACTGAATTGACATATCGAAAACATGTCTGTTGAAGTCGATCGGTTGGTAAATGACAAAGTTATTCAGCGTCTACCGACATAAAAGATGGCGCACCCTGTATATTCTCTTTGGTTATGTATAGTAGGCATTCCACCGAATTTCACATATTTTGTTAATTGAAGTATTTTGCTGGAAATAAACTACAGAATCGTTTTTGCTACAGAATCGAGTTGACTTACATTTGTCATTTGGCCGCGTTGACGACATTTGCGTGCATCCGTATACAAGCTTGTGTGTGTGTATTTTGGCGTGCGTGCGTTTTTGCACTGCTTGCACTGCAATTTGTCAATGGCAGCAAATTTAATATTAATATGCAGTAAATGCAAATTTGTGTAAAACTAAAAACACATATGTACATACATAGATGAACATATGCATATATGAATATATGGACGTAAATGTACTTAAATGTATGGGTTTGTCTAGATGGGTTGCAGCCACCCAGCACGTCCATACATTCTATAAGTACGAGGTGTGTTCAAAAAGTATCGCGAGTTTTGAATTTTCGCAGGTTACGTATATTCAAATTTAACTCGCTCATGGCGAAGAGTTCGGCCATTTTGAATGTTCAGTTAATTGTGACAGCTGCTTTGCTTGCACGTGTTTCGGCTCTTCCCCGATTTTTACCTATTCAAAAGAACCTGTATAAAATTTTTGGTGAAAAACGAAATTAAGTGCGCGGATGCATTCCAAATGTTGACTGTGTCATACGGAGAAGCAAATGTTCCCAGAAGGCCGAGAAGATGCGAACGACGATAATCGTGCCGGACGCCCGAGCACTGCAACAACAGACGAAAAAATTGATAAAGCGAAGGAAATGGTATTGGACAATCGTCAAATCACCGTTCGAGAAGTCGCTGAGGACCGAGATATATCGATTGGCTCGTGCGATTCGATTTTTTCAATGATTTGGACATGAGACGGGTCGCCGCAAAATTCGTATCAAAACTGCTCAATTTCGACCAAAAGCAGCATCGCATGAACCTTGCTAATGAGATGTTGGACTCTGTCCTCGACGACCCAAATTTGCTCCTAGAGGGTCATAACTCGTGACGAATCGTGGGTTTATGGTTATGACGTGGAAACCAAAGCTCTCAATCATCTCAATGGAAGCTGCCGCACGAACCAAAACCGAAAAAAGCGCGCCAAGTTCGGTCGAATGTAACAGTTTTGCTTACGGTTTTCTTCGATTGCAGGGGCGTTGTGCATCATGAGTTCTTGCCACAGGGTCAAACGGTCAATAAGGAATATTACCTGTAAGTTATGCGCAAAGCAATCCGCCAGAAATACCCTCATTTGTGGAAGAACAAAAATTGGCTTTTGCATCACGATAACGCCCCTGCTCACACATCGTTGCTTGTGCGCGACTTTTTGGCCAAAAACAACACACTAATGATGCCACAGCCACCGTATTCCCCAGATCTGGCCCCCTGTGACTTTTTCTTGTTCCCGAAACTGAAAGTACGACGCTACGCTACGATTAACAAGATAAAGACGGCATCGAAGGAGGAGCTGAACAAGATAAAAAAATGATTTTTTGACGTGCTTCGAAGATGGGGAAAAACGTTGGCACAAAACAAAAAATTCGAGATACTTTTTGAACACACCTCGTATACGGAATTAACTATTTATTGTTTGTACCGCCCCCAATCTAACTAGAAACATGTTTTAGTTGTACTAAATACTTGCCTGTTGACTTACATACATATGTAGACATCATATACATGTACATATGTATGTGCTATGTAATTACAGTAACTCAAAGCTAGACTCGAACGCCAAGCCACTTAAATGTTCTTTTCTTGTAAATTAAAAACAAAATACAGTACTATAATAATAACAGTAACAGTAACCTGGAATCGGTATACTTTTCATCTCTGAAGGGTATTGCTGACAGAAGTTTGAACTGTTCATTAAAACTCGCCAAGACATGTATCACGAACTATGTTTAACGCCAATAACACTGGTAACACCACGTGCCCAGATCAGCCAGATACACCTAACCTAACCTACTAAAAAGTCGGAAGGGGAATACGAAGACAAGAGAGCAATATTGAGCTACGAAATTTTTTTGTTTTTAAAATGGATATAGTTTCAAGATGCTAGTAGTAGTAGAACTAAATGTAAATAATTTTTTTTCGCAACAGGGGAATAAGCAATCGTTAAAAGGAGTTTAGTGAAAAAGTGCATTCCCAAACAAGCAGAACTACTTACTCTCCATAAAAATAATTTAAACTGCAGAAAAATTAGTAAATAGGCTCTCATTAACAAACGCAAGCAAGTAACAAAGCTGCACTTTTCAAAGAGGGTACGAAGGTTTTTCGCATTCATTTCATTTATTTCTATCACCAAAAATCTTACATACACTATTTATAAATACATAGTAAGTTACAAAAATTAAGTTAAGAGTACAATGATTTTAAGGATTTAACGATTTTAAATAACGAAAAGTCAATATTAGAGGTGTTTTTTATTTTTAGACTTTATTAAATTCACGAAGAGTTTTAAAGATCTGTGCGCGAGCAAAATAGTTTGACTCTGTTGGATGCAATGAAACATATAAAAATAAATAAATATTTAGCACACCTGTTTTTTGCCGAGCCCTCATTCTGTTTGTGGTGTGTAATACTTGATGTCGTCCCACAATTGGAGGGACCTAAATTTTTCTGCTGCTGCTTTTTCATGGCAGAATACAATCGACGGTTTACCATTGCCTGCCAATAGACGACCGCTATTAGAAAAAACTTTGTCTATCAATTGGAGTAGCACGCCCGGGATTTCGAACCTGCGCACTTCTAAATGGTAGTCATACCAGCCCATTCGGCTAGCGTGGCAAGTTAATGTGACTAGCAAGGGTAAATCTCGAGTCAAACAGCACTTCAAGACCCACAAATTCATGAACAATAAATTGTAAATCAAGGTTTAAGTATTTAGAAAAAGTGATGTGATATTATTTTTTGATACTAAGAACTAATTTAATTCTTCTACACCAACATTAGCCACCTACACCTACATTAGCCAAGTCATTGAGATCAGCTTGTAAATACCAAATATCTGACATGCAAGAAATGTTTGAAACATTTTTTAAATTATCCGCAAATCAGTTAGTAGCAAAAAAAGTATTTATGTAGTATTTCCCAAAGAAAATTGAACACTTTGGGTTTGGATAGAATATCGTTAGGATAGAAAAAAGGGAAGAAGAAAAAATGTGACACACAGTTAAGCATGACGGAGAGTCATTCATCATATGTGACCTGGTCTATGAAAAGGTACCTTACGTGTCAAAAAATCATTTTTCACTTTTTTGTTGATTCGAATAGTGTGTGAAAGGCTCTTTAAAATGGTGAAAACCAGAAAGTCATAATTTGTTTAAAAGTTTGTTAAAAGTAAAAAAAAAAGAAAAGTGCAAATACGAAAAAGACTGATTTTTTTGTCATGATATAAATTAGAATAACGAAGACAATAATTTGTGCAAATTAAAAACTGAACCATTCCTGGACAGTCTGAGGTGTAATGAATACGATACTGAAGTCTGTTTTCAAAAAATTTTTGTCACCGGGTCTTATAATTTTTTTTTGGCATGGATGTCGGTACAAAAGCTAACTTATTTTTTAAAACGATTTCTGCGATTTGCATTAACT
>JAYXIM010027528.1:0-40301 GCA_037575425.1 Anastrepha fraterculus
AATGTTAAAATTTAAAAAATATTGGAAATGCATTAAACGACACATGTATGTATGTACATATGTTCATAAGTACACGATTAATCAGCCTATCGAAAGATTAATAATTTTTGCAGATGGCGTCGTACGTCAGTCATATTCGACACATGTAAATTGGACAGCTGCTGTATGCAAACAGACAAGCAATGTAGCGCTTAAAGATTAATAAGATTTCAGAGATTTTCATCATTCAAAATCATTTTTTGTGTTTTTGAGTTTGGTAAAAAAGTTCTTCAAAAAAACTTAATTTCGCGCCACATGATGTTTTACCGACGGTAACCATTGTGAACGAAAATCAAATAAAATTAGACTTTACTGCATAGGCATACGAGCACATATGATGAATAGAATACAAAAATTAATGAATATACATATGCATGTGAATTAATTTTTCCAAAAAAATGTAACTGAATATAACTGCAGCGACTATTCGACTATTTCGCCCTCCAAGATGTGCATAAATTCGGAATATCAGGATGTGTCGGTCAGTTTGAGTTCAATTCGAGACAAAGTAGAGACTTCGCTTATTTCATAATGATGATTCTGCTCCTCCAATTGAATAATGGCTATTTCAACACAACAGGCATTTTTCCCCCTCAGAAGCGCTAAGTTTATTTGAAAACGGCAATTCTCAATTTTTAGTTTAATAAAAAATATATAAAATTTCCAATTTCATTTTTTTGCATTACTTAGAGTTACACAATAGTTAATTAAATTCATTTGATGAATTTAAATTTGGTTTTCTTAGTGAAGGATGGTCTTTGGATATCATCTAAGAATACTAAATTTCTCAAAGGTAGCTCTTCTTTGCATATCCAACTAATCCACTTACTTTCTGGAAGATCGTATTTTGAAAAACTTTCTTTATAAAACTAAGCACAAATTCCAATACCAAGCTATCTTGCTTTCTCGTTTCGGCATTTCATCTTTTTTGGTGCAATAAATACTATAAAGGGTATTTCAAAAGAAGCGCTTAGACATGGGAAAACTTAGATTCTTTGGCATTTTTATTCAAAATACGGCTCTTAATATTTATTATTTGTGAACAATGATATTTTTTTTAATGTCAACCATGAGCACGTCAACAGGTAAAATCTGCCAAACAGGCGATTCATGAATGTCTACTTGTTGAAAACGTCGAGATATCGATGTGGAACATTGTTGAGCAATGCTTTACGCTACAGCAGTAATATTCTCAACAGAACATCCAGTCTTTGGTCTACCAGTTCTTTTTCTATCCTCTATAGAATCAGTTGCGTCAAATTTTTTCACAAAGCTTTGATTTGCCGACTCAGTCGGACAAAAAACAAACAAAAACAAATAAAAATTAAAAAAAAATTATAATAAAAAAATCCATAAAAAATATTGAAGTACAAAGCATGAACGAAACCGAACTTGATTTACGCGGCGAATGCTCGAACTTCATCTAAGCCATATTTCTTCATTTAGTTGGTTAACTTTTTAAACAAGTTTGAGCATCGTTTTACCGCCCATTTTTCTCATTATGTTACAGAAATATCTAAATTTTTAGTAAATTTGAAAATCATCGCTATATGGAACGTGGCCACAGTTATTAAGCAACTTCTCTATTATAAATTGCAACTTACTTCATGCCAAGATCGTCAAGCATCTAACACACTTTCATTAAGATATCTCACATTTTATTCATTGTATAGACAGGAGAGGAAATCCAACTTTTTCCAAACCCAAAAATACATACATATTTGAAAATATTTTAGTTCAGAGTGGCTTAGAAATTAAAACGAGAAATAACTTGACGAATATTGGCAAACATAAAAATCATAAGTCTCTTCGTGAGAAGAAAAATAGTAATATTCAAGAAAAATCAGCCTCCCAACACAAAAAAATAGTAAAAAAAAACTCATAATATTGATTGCAGTTTTGTGGCAATGCGCGATTTTTAATACAAAATTTCACAGAATAATTATTTCTTCTGGCTCTTTTCGAAGCCTAAGGAATGAGCAAACGCGTAAACAACTGAAATACTTATGCCCCAACTGAGTATAAGAAATATGTTGTTGAAAGACTTTTGAAAAAAAAAATAAGACAATGCAACTTCATAAACATACCTGCATGCTGTCGTTTTTGTTGTTGTTTTTTCTTTTGGATAAATTAATGATTTCAAGCTGTCAATCGAATCCTTAACGAGCTGTTCTAGTGGTGCGATATGAGGTTGATGTTTACTTTTCAGACGACACTCGATTGTCTGATTTTTGCGATTTGTTTATCGTTCGCTATTATTTTGTATAAACACTTGATAATATTTGTCTGTATATTTTGGAGCGTAATAACAATCGTACGTTCCCAGAAAATTGTCACTTCACACTTTGCGCCTTCCTAAGCTCAACTGTTTTTTATAGTAAAGTTTTTTTTTTTTGAACTTTTTTAGTAAACGATTTTTTCTAGCGCACTGTAGACCTCACATAGCACATCCTTTGCCGCGAAATTCTTAAAACGAATTGTGAATTGTGCTCCGGTGTTCCAGACTTTTATATCAGAATCAACAAGTATCCCCCCATACACAGCTACCGTTTGTCGGCGTAGGCAGCAGCGCAGCCTCCGTTGCTGCTGCCAGCTTTACCACCGAAATCAGCAGAGCCACGCAACACGTTCGTCCTCCTATTCGAGGCAGCGCAGCGTTGTCTGTTGCATGTATGTGCACACATATCCGAGTTTTGAGGATGTGTATGTTTGTTTTATTGGAGTTCAATTATGGCCGCCTCATTTACTGTTGCGGCGATAATGGCGGCGACTCCGATGGCCGCGAAGCTGTTGTCAATGACGATGATGTCAGTGATTTCTCACCGTTTCTAACCCTCAACGCAATCTTCGTTGCTATCGGGGACGCTGTTTACAATTGGACTTCGTTGACGTAGTGGTGTTTGTATTGGTGTTGATGCTAATTCTACTGTTGGTGGTCTGACAGTCTGTCAGTAGGCGAATTACATGCGTGAGTATGTGAATATGTTAGTTCGTAGGTATAGTTGGCTTTTCCGTTCCCTTTTTGGCGGTTAACATGCGCGATTTTGAGGAGCCTACTTCGACTTTTGCATACATATAAATTTTCTTACACATACATTCAGATGTATACATTTATTTATTTTTATTCATACGTACATATGTGAAAGTTCGAAGCGATCGGAGCTGTTGCGAGTTTCGAACATACGCTCGAATTATATGTATATACATATGAACACGCTCAGTTTTAATTTAGTCGCTTCAGCTTTGAATTTTCTCTACAAACAACATTCACTCGATGTCCAGAATACCAGTAATGTCCGGTACTAATCACTAAGAAAATAAATTGGTTATTCGGAAATTAATAGTCGAGACATTATTTTTCAACTTAAGTATAATTTTAAATGAAATGTTTAACATACATTCTGCCAAGAAGGTACCGGTAATTAGTCAATAGAGTACAATATGTTTCTTGTCCTTTGAAACATGGTTCCTGTTCCTATTGCAAATTTAAGGAGATATTTCCAACCCATTCCTAAGATACCTTCCAACCCGAGAAACTGTGCAGTCCCCATATATTTGAAGCGTGTTTTGAATTACGCGGTATATCAGCAATGGGCGATGTTTGTTGTTGTTATAGCAGCATAAAGATTCCCCATACATATATGGCGAATCCTGCTGAAATGACAGTCCTTGGCCTGCTTCCTACATTTCTGCATTCCTCGCCGTCCGAGATTTCTATATTATAATCATACGCTGCTATTGGGCCATGTCCCGTCAGTACCCCTATCATACTTCTACAATCTCTTCATGTTAGTAATAGTATTGTATAAATCGAGTATGACTGTGATCGTCTTGTTAACACATGATTTTTACATTCCTGCAAAAGACTCTCTCATCTTGTCCTGAATTTTTCAACCATGTTTTCGTCTAGTTCGTTGTATAATGTTTGTTTTGACTTTGGTATTTCGTTAACAAGATCCGAAGATAGAGAGACTTCGTTTTTCACTATAGCGTCTACTATCTCGATCCATTCAATGCCCTTATGGCCTGGAACCTAATAGCGAGGCTTTCTGCAAAAAGATATATCGGTGGTAAGTAAAGTATGTTTTCGAGGGCCGCCGTTGGAGTCGTTCTTAGCGCTCATGTAATACATAAAGCAGCTAATCACTGAATCTTTGTCATAGGCGCAATGTATGAAGATTTTCTTGTCACGGTCCGCCACACCAGAGTACAACAGATAAGTATTGGTCTGGCCACTGCTGTGTAACACCAATGCTTTAAAGAGGTGGACAAACCCCAGGTAGCTTGCTGTCTAGTACTACCCCAATGTATTTTGTGTATTAACATTTTTGTTAGATATTTTTAATTATACGTTCATATTACAGGAAAACAATGTGCAAAGAACGTTAATGAAGTGAGGGGCTGAATTATGTAAATTTAGCAGTAGTCGATAAGAATTTGTTGGTGATTAGAAGCAAAGAATGTTAGATAGCTTTTTAATATGACCTATGTATATATTTGAATTTTTCCAAATCATCCAAAATTATATACATATGTATGTTATGTCTGTCTGTCTGTCTGGTGTCTGTAAAACTTTGTTGAATCCCTTCAACAAATCCTCTATAGAAAACGCTTCATTACCATGCGCATATTTGCATATGCCATCTTCCTGTGTGCCTGGTAATGAAGCGTTTTGTATACAGAATTTTTTGATTTGATCAATTGATATAGATATAGATAGGTATAGTTAGGGCATCAAGTGTGCATATACGCACATGCACACATACGTCGATGCATATGCAGAAGAAGTTGTTTTAGCATTTGCAGGAATTCGATCATTCGAATATTTACACCCTAATTATTGCATGAAATATGATAAGGCGATGCTCGTGAGGTAGGTCATGTTGCTTCAGTGCATGCATATGCGTGCAACACTATATTTATTAAAGATGCAATAGAACTTAGTTGTCCCATATACATATGTATGCAAATATGTTTCTTTGAAGTTTTATTTTATTTATTTTAAATTTCAAAGTTTTATACTATCTATAAAATGCATGCATATATGAATTATTCCCTGTAATATACATATGTAAATTTAAAGAAATTTCGTTTGGCAAAGGAACAAAAAATGCATATTCAAATGTACATAAATATAATATGATAAGGCAATGCGTCGTGAGATAGGTCATTGTTGCTGCAGTGCGTGTGCACATACATACATTTGTAACACTATAAGAATTGAAGATGCAATTGAACTTTTGCACAAATATAACTAACAAAATATATGTATGTATATAAACATATATTGATATACATATACATATATTCATCAATATACCAATATGCTCTTTGAATTCTTGTCTAAAATTAATTTCGACTCGAAATATTAGTAAAAATGTTCATCAAATTTACACTAAAACGCACACAACAAAATGTGAGGTCGTTTTATAATGTATTTTGTTTAAATTTTTCTTTTAAAATTAAAACAACAAACATTAAAGTTACTTTGATTTTAAATGTTGTCTTTTTATTTGGTTATATTTGTTTGAAAATATAAATTGAATAAATTTTCGTTTATCAAGGGAGCATAGAAATGCACAAGCAAATGCCTTGCAAAATGCCGTCGGCATTCGTCAATTTGATTTCATACAGAAACCAAAAACTGAGCAGAGCCAATGTACTTGTACATAATTCACTGTAATCAGCTCTGTTAAGAACTTCCCCGCTGTCGAGTTAAAAAATAAATAAATAATTGGCGCTTACACTTCTGTTAGGTGTTTGGCCGAGCTCCTCCTCCTATTTGTGGTGTGCGTCTAGATGTTGTTCCACAAATGGAGGGACCTACAGTTTCAAGCCGGCTCCGAACGGCAGATATTTTTATGAGGAGCTTTTTCATGGCAGAAATACACTCGGAGGTTTGCCATTGCCTGCCGAGGGGCGACCGCTATTAGAAAAATGTTTTTATTAATTTTGCTTTCACCGAGATTCGAACCAACGACCTCTCGGTGAATTCCGAATGGTAATCACGCACCAACCCATTCGGCTACGGCGGCCGCCTGTCGAGTTAAGCGAGGTGAAATAGTGTTCGCGGTTTCACTTCATTTTTGACAATTCACACTATTCGTAGCTCGTGAGAATTCTCTATATTTAACGATCTCTGCAATGTGTATCCATAGACACTTTCTCCTGTTATTTCTTATTATAAAATGTAATACAACATTTCGCATGCAAATTGTTGGCATAATTTTTTGCAACCTTATGTAGTAGACATCGTTTAAGCATTTCCTCCAACTGTCTATTACTAGCGCAATTAAATTATCTATTACTTCTCTTTCCTTTCCTTCATATCGATAATAACAATTAAACTAACCAAAAATAATGGAAAGGTGGAGCTCGGCCAAATACCGAAAACTTAATTTTTTATAACATTCAGCAATGCTACAACGGAAGAAACATTGATTAGGTGTTTTTCAAAGAAAAATTGGTTTCCACACCACCATTGAGGTTAGTATTTAGTGAGCGATAAACCAGTGACCTTATATCCCACGCAAACACCTACATATAATAAAATGCAAGTATTATCCTTCGGTGCTCCTAGCATTCGCAATCAAAAGGTCACCGCAAAAAAAGTTGCCGCAAATAAGGGCATGCACATAAGGACCAATTCAGATATTTAAAGAAAAATTCGGTCAATACACTTATAAGAGTTGTAGACACAGATGATTAGACACTTTTGTACGTTATCACTAAAGTCAACAAATAGACTTTTAATGGCATCTGAACAAACAACGAATACACACGACACGACATTCAGGGGAAACATTATCAAAAACTAACGAAATTTTTGAGCGACTTCAAACTTACACTTAGCTATAATCAAATTTAACGGGCTAAGAAATTGTGTACCCAAATACAAAAAAAAAATTAGATTGAAAAGTGTGATGAAAATTTTTCGAATTTTTCTCGATATTCTACAAAGCTGAAAACTTCGATTGGTATTATGGTCTTTGTTATGGCATGAATAATATTTTAGTAAACATAATAATTGAAATAAAAAATAGGTAAATAAATAGTCGAAGCTTGTCGATGTGTGGGGGTTTTATAATTTTGCAGCGGGGTATAACTCCAATGGCAGGAATATAAAGGAAAACATTATGGAATTAAAATTATTCATTTGAAGAAATTTTTTGCAGCAGCTACAATGCAATCGACACTTGTGCGACCCACTTCCCTTACTGCTTCACTATCAGAGCCAATAATGTCAAGTTAATTGCAGTTTATTATCTTCAACAAATAACAAAAAAATCAAAGTCCGCTCCTCAAACAAGGTAAACGCAATACAAAAATGATCGACGTGTGTGTGGTGAGGTTTACAACAGACTGGAAGTGGACAAAAATTTTTGTTCTTCTCGCAATCGATCATTTCTTTTGAGATTTAATGTGTACACTATTAACGGAAACATGGGAGCATTAAGCAAAAAATTGACTGAAGAAGCAAATAAACACAAAACATAACAATTATTTTCGTTCCGTTACTTGGCGGCAAACAACGTGAAATGAAAATTGTCAACCGACCCACAGTGAGTGGTCAAACAAATTTCAACCGATTGTTAGGATTTGTAGCGTACTCGTATTTGTAGTCCGCATAAGAGCAAATGCTCAATGAATCCTCGTACTAGAACTGACACGTGATTATCACTCGCTTAGGCGCCAACAGTGTTTTTTCTTAGAATCGATAATCTGTCAATTTTCCATTATACTTGTAACTGTTGCATGGCGTTCAGCGGAAACAAGATAATGTTCAATCGCATTTAAACAATAGGTGCCATCAGAAAGGTAAACTATTATATTCTGCTTCCCTAGAATACTCACTTCAAAGGAAAGGAGCCGCTGTGCTGCATACCTCCTAGGATATTTTTGGACTCTGGACTCCAGATTTAAATTGTAGCGTTAAAAGATGGGCATTTATATGTGTGTAAATATGTATACAACATATGTATGTATGTATGAACGTGCGAACATTCTATCTTTCAAATTTCTACGACTATCGTTCACGAAATATTCAACGGGTTTAGATATCGCAAAAAACTTTCCAAATGTTCTCAAATTCACAAAAAAGTTGTTCTGCCATACAATGACTAGCCTCAGAGTGCAGCAAATAAGTAGAAATTTTTAATAATAACCAAATTTTGTTCAACCAATCAAGAATTCATATTTTCCCGCAATATTGCAAATGTCGTATCAATTGGTACTTAATATGTACCACAACTAAAACCAAGCAGTAGGTCTAAATCACAATTACATTTTCTAAAAACAGCAAACTACAAAAAGATTGTCGAGGAAATGCGACAGGTGCTAACATCTTACTAAAAATATATTTTCTCCATAACCATTTGAGTTTCCTCGCGCCCGTTCTTGGTGATTTCACCGTGCGACAAAAATCCAATGCTTTTGTTATCCAGACAAAAAATTATATATTCGTACTTATACACGTGAAACCATACATTTTTTACATACCATCTGGATTAAAAATTTCCGGAAACAACTGCCAGCGACGCTCTAAGTCATATTATGGCCCTTATTATGAGCAACATTCGATCTTCGACTGTAGTCGAAACTGCTGATCGAATGAATTTTCATTTGGTATTATGGTGCTCATTCGCTGAAGAATAGGACTATTGTGAATTTCGATCGCTCGACACATTTACAATAGATAATTTTTTTCTTAGCTGATACAGGAAATCAAAATAAAAGAAAAAGCGGTTGTATTGTAATTCTTTGATAACAACAATTTTAAAAGTTAAAAAAGTATTTTTTGTGAAAATGAGTACAACGGAGTTGTGGTTCGACGATTCATCTCAATGCGAATAATGTAAAGTTTAGGTTTGTGATCATACAATGAAAATAACTTATATAAATGCGAAATATCCAGGAGCTACTCATGATTCCATGGCTTTCAACATGTCGCCATTGAAAGCGCATTAAGAGGAGCAACATCTCTATGGCCGTCGCAATACTTGGCTCCTCGGTATGTAATAAACACCAATTGAAACTCCGTTTTTAATAATTTTTGTCTATCTCAGGTGATGCTGGATACGCTCTAAAACCATATTTAATGACGGCGTTCAGATACTCTGAGGAAGGTTCTCCACAAAGGACATACAACAAACAACATGCTAAAGAAGTATCATTGAGAGAACAATTGGAGTCTTGAAAAACCGATTTAGATGTTTGTTGCAGGCAAGAGCTCTCCACTACTCTCCAAAAAAGCAACACAAATTATTAATGTATGTGCAGCTTTGCACAATGTGGTGGCTTTACAATGTTCAACTTCCGGATGAAGAGTTATCCGATGAGACCCTCAACGATGATGCTGGAGATATTGAAGTGGAGTCAAATAACGGAAAAGCAGAAAACATAAGAAATGAAATTCTTAGAATATTATGAAAAAAACTAAAAAGTATTAAATAAAAACCTTTACGCCATAGTTTATTTTTTATTTTTGTTATAAATTTTCTTTATTCAAATATTCGTCATTGGTCAGCCCATACCTGCCAAGGGAAAATAAAAATGTATTTCTATAAACATCACAAAAAAAACCATTATTAACCTTAATCCATTTTGCTGCCGTTCTAACTGGTGGTCCCAAGCAATTCAGCTCCGTTGTAAACTCCTCCCATTATTTTGCTGTTTGAACTTTTGTGCAAATCCCTTTTGCGAATTGTGGATTCTCTTCCATTAATGCAACTAGCCTTTTTAATTGCTCTTTGATACTCACGACTTTCGACCTGCATAAAATTAACAAAATTAGTATATGTTTATTATTTGGTTACTATAAAACAATAAATAATCGCAAACAACTTTACTTTGCTTACATTTTAACAAATTTTCCGAACAATACGCTAAACAATCGAAAGCAAAATTGCATTCGACTCTAAATTCGGTATACAACGAAAATTTCGACAGGCATGCCCCGCTCATAATACTAAATTCACATTCGATTTTCGATCTTCGACAACCATCGAATATTGAAGATCGAATCCAACTCATAATAGGGCCCTATGTATTTGAGTTCTGTTTTTTGTTTTTTTAGATTGCCACATCTATGATTAACATTCCAACTAAAATTGTATCGTCGCTGCTTAACATTTGTTTAAATTTAGGCCATCTAGAGTAAATCTACTTCTGCACGTGTTTTCGATCTTTTGCAGTTTTAGAAATGAATTTAAATTTTCAATGAGTTTGTATTAAATTTTATATTAAAAATGGATTCAATAGTGTGAAAACCTTAGAAATGTTGGGAAACTGTTTAGGTAATGAGCCGAGTGGCATGAACGCTTCAGAAAATACCGTGAGTCCAGCGATGATGACGCCTGCGTAAATGACCGTCGACATCGAAAACTGGTGGCAAACTGTGCGTTTCTGCAAAGTTGATTTCGAAAACTGAATTAATTCATCAAACGCGTCACTACTGGAGACAAGACGTGGACTTATGAGTACGACATACAATCCAGACATCAAACGAGTTAGTGGAGAGTTCGGAATGAACCAAGACCATAAAAACCACGTAGTTTTCAGTCCAAAAAGAAAGCGATGCTTACGGTGTTTATGGATTGTAAATAGATAACAACGAATACACCACGAATTTTTTCCACAAGGTCAGATAGTTAATAAGGGCTATTATTTGGGCGTGAGGCAATTCATCAAAAGAAAGATTTGTGGGAAACCATTCATTCATTCACTACCATAGCGTCGCAAAAAAGCAAAGTTGTCACGCACCTTCGGAATAATAGGATAATGAACAATCATAAAGGCCAATAGAAAATAACACCAAGATTGCGAGTGTCATTGACTGAGACAAGAGTTACATTTGAAACATAATAAGTTGACGAATTGGGTTTCATGGACTTGGAAAACGTCGTGTGATATTACCAAATAGTTTGTTTGCATAGCCCAGTCATTTAGAGCATACAAGTCTTCCTGTAATAATAATGTATCAGATAGAGAGGAGAATCTGCAAAATAGATAGATATCATATAGAATACTGGAAACAACGACCAACGTCATTAATGAAAAGTATAAACAAGATGGCACCTTGCAGTACTCTAGAAGTTGGCACAAATGTATGGGATTTAGTACTCCCAATTTCAACAAATGAGATTCTATTTGACAGGTATGACTTCAGCCGTAAAAGGAAAGCCGAGTGGAATCCTTTTCAAGTTTCGAGAGGAGAAAAACAGCTAAATTTGTAACAGTAGATCTCCACCAACAAACCCATACTGTTTTTTGAACCAAGTGCTCCATTGAGTGCCACATTTTATAAAACACATTTTTAGCAAGAAAGAAAGAAATTTTGTGTTTCCTCTTCGAAGTTTCGTTTGGGTCCCAACGGGTTAATAGACAAAATGGAGGCATCCGAGGACCGAAAACCTAAAATGGATTTTAGAGAAGCTATTATTTCAACAGATAGTGACTTCAAATGTTATTTCAATTACGCCACAAAAAAAAATTAAATACTCGATATTTTGTAGTAGATACTCCTTTTATCAACAGTCTTGACGAAGCCAAAGGCAATGCCGTATCTTCGACTAACATGGGATATTGTTAAAGATCATAAGTACAATCACAACATTAATAGGTGAAATAAGGCTCTTGCCTTTGTTGAAAAATTCATTCCGAGATCACTCATTGAGCTCAGTCTTTAGAAATTAAATATTAACACTAAGCCGTTTAAAGAAATTCAAGGATTTATTTGGGATACAACTACTTGTTTTCAGAAATTTATCACTTCAGGTTTTTCTAATAAATATTTCTCTAATGTGAGCTCGTCAGTAGTGGTGCCTAACCTTTCCTCTCTATTTAAAAGTTTTTCGTCTATGACTGTCTTTCTACCACAAGCACTTCTACATCAAAAAGCGAAAAATGAACTGTTTCATCTATTAAATACCAAGCTTATTTTGAAGAAAGTTCATTTGCAAGTATTTCGGTTTTCGTTTTCTATTTTGTGGAAAACAACAAGACGCACACCACAAATTCGAGGAGGAGCTCGAGCAAACACCCAATAAAGGGTGTAAGCGCCAATTATATATTCCAAATTATTGTAAGTTTGTGTTGGCGAATAATTTTGGAAATTTCTATTTTTGAGAGCTATTTTCATATTAGATGGATGTGAAATATTGGCATCGATGTTAAAATAAAATGTAAGCCCAGAAACTTCTTTTTTTATTCAAAATAACAGTTTAGACTGCACCTGCATAAGAAAGCTCCCTCAACGGTATCTATGAAGATTAATTAGATCACTGAAGTTTTCATATCTTTTAACCCGGATTCTGATAACCGACGACGTTCATTTCACACTCTCCGCTGCCGTCAATAAACGGATTGCTGCTTTTGGGGCACGGATCATTTACAAAGCACCACTGCAATATAAAATCATCTGCGGTAAACATACAAGTATGTATGAAGAGGTAATAAAACTCAATGAAAGAGGCCAAATACTAAAATTGATTGAGGAATCTACGAAAGCGGAACAATAAATCTGTCAGATCGCAGTGCTATATCCTCACAATAACAATAATAACTTTTAAAAAGTTACTATTTGGGTCGGTGTTTGCTCAAAAAACATCATAGAGTCATATTCTTTAGAGCTGGCAATGCAATGAGTAGTAATCGATATCGGTGGATATTAGCATACTTTGTATTACCGCAAATGCGTAAAAAAGATATGGAAAACTTCTGCTTAAAACAAGACGGCGCGATATGCCACTATAAGCATGTGCAATAATTGACTTATTTCGTCGAACGTTCGCAGGGCACCACCCAAACTTTGTAGGGAGCCAAAAAAACAAATTTTCTGAGCATGAACTGTGCACCCCATAGGAGGTACGTAGCTAAGTTAAGGATACTATGGTTAGTGCTCGATACTCCTCAATAGTACAGCACTACTCAAAGTATTTTTAAAGTGGCCGGGGGTGAAGGGCTGGATTGCGATGTGATGCGACCCGCGCCGAGAATCTGTCAGGCTTGGGGCACTTTTTCATAAATAACCAAGTCTCGAATGGAGCTTACGGATACCTGGCGCCCTCCGTAAGAACTAGCCTTACCCATGTAGTTCGGAGCTATGCACGGGCGGACATCCCTTATCCGACACTCGTGGGTCCAAAATGCAAAATCCTAATACAAAAACAACAAAAAAAGGAGATCGGTCCTCCTCAAAAGTCGACGAAGTGTCCCGAATGCCAAGTTGGGGGTCGTGGACAGGAAGGATATTCCGTCCAGGCCGCGAGCAAGGGCTGGTTACCTTCAACTGTCGAAGACCCGGTAGAGATAATGAAGCTTAATTGGGTCCCAACTCAGGACTGGAGAAGTTAAAGCATTAAGTAACAAGAACAGCGCGGGAGAATAGAAAGAACCCGCCACTATGCAGGCTCTCCTGCTCCTGACTGAAAACTCAATTAAACGGGTAGCAAAATGCGATGAGCAATTGAGATACGGTTTTGTAAGAGTAAAGCTTCACATCTACAAAACTTATACGGAGGCAATAGAGTTTCTCACCACTAAGGAAAGTACAGACCCCATGAGCGAATTAGAACCCATGAGCGAAACAGAGCCGATGAGCGAAGACGATCCACACGATCCCACCGAAGAAGAATACGCGTCTTCAGGCTCAGAAATGGGCTTAGGGAGGTTGTTCTTCGAACGGGAGAGTAAGTATTCCGTACAACAGCGTAAGTATTAAGAAAAAGGAAACTTTTATAAATAAAATAAAGAGGACCCAGACATAACGTTAACAACTGATGCATCTTCTTCAGATAAACCTACACCATTGTAAGGGAGCCTGCCTAGCCCTCCTGGATCGTCTGGCAGAAGATCAGCCGGATGTAGTCCTCATCCAGGAACCCTGGGTACGGAATGGCGAAATCTGCGGCTTGAGGATATCAGGTTACAAGGTACATATATAAGACCAATTGTGAAGGTACTAAAAGAGCATGTATGATTGCAAAAACGCATCTTAATATATTTATGATTCAAAATTTCAGTAACGCAGATACTACGACGGTTAGCTGGGAAGTGAGTGGATAGCAACATCTGGCTAACCTCGTTTTATTTTGCCAGAGACGACACAGGTCCACTGGCGTCGCCGCTGATAAGAAATTTTGTGGAAGACTGCAAAGCACACAATCGTGTTAGTTCTAGGAGGTGACGCCAATACCCACCATACCCTATAGGGGAAGCTCGGATACCAACGAACGTGGTGAGTCTCTCTTTAATTATATTATATGTAGTAAGCTTTTAATGTGTAACAAAGGTAACGAACCCACATTTATTACGCGCAATAGACAAGAATAGACAAGACACGGCGGCCGCCGCGGCTGAATAGGTTGGTGCGTGACTACCATTCAGAATTCAGAGAGCTGACGTCGCTTCGAATCTCGGTGAAAGATTAAAAATTAGGAAAACGTATTTAATTGTTTAAATAATTCGTAACTTTGGCTAACAATGGGCGGAAACTTAATCCTATACCAATATTTCACTAAAAATTTAAGGTTAAATGGAATATAGAATGTAAATTTGTACCCAAACTGAAATTATCTGCTGTCTCTCATTGTCTAGGAGTTTGTTTAATTCCAAAAAATTAATGGGCTATTAAATTTTACTAAAATGTGCATGAACCGAATTTAGCACCACCCTAATTGAGTTTTATCCGAGATGTTCGTTTGCCATCTCTTGAGTTAATAAGAAAAACTTGGTGCTCTGCTATCTTCGTGAATTGTTAACTATTCTTGTAGAAAAGCTATTTTTACTGTAATGTAACAAATTCTAAGAAAACCCTCATACAAAAAACTGTTGCCTTTTCAGTACAACAAGCCATTAAAGATGGTTCACTAGCAACCCACAAAGATTCACAAATTGAAGTATGAAAAAAACAATTTATGAGCAACATTTTTTTATAAAATTATTCTGTATATTTAATCGGATATACATACATATAAATAAGTACTTCCGCGCGCACACTTATTCTTTAGGTGTTTACAGAGCTTTTCCTATAATTTGTAATGTACATACGTCTTGGTGTTGTTCCACAACAGAAAATACAAGAGTAATTTTCTTGAATTTGTAATCCCATAGTAATTGAGTATTTGCTATTTATTTAAAGAATTTTGCATATGAGTGTAGGCAGCAGTCTTCACTATCTAGGACATACAAAGGTATATAATGCATGACTTCGTGTAAGCAAATCATACATATGTACATGAATACATATGTATGTATGTAGTATACCTGTATATGTATGGTATGTGCATGATTGAAGTCATTTTCTTCATAAGGCTTCAGCCATTTCACCACAGCGTGATATCAATTGGTAGAAGTTTCATTCATTAGGTGGTTACCATTCAGTAATTCAGGCGATAGTCAGCAACAAGCGCTGGTATATGTTTGTCCTTCTTCTTCTTGATTGGCGCGATAACGTATGTTTAGTTAAGGAGCGTTTTTTTTGGTTGCATTTATAGTTGGCAATTTAACTTTAACTCAGTTAGTCAATCAGTAACGCTTTGTGATAACATCACTCAATCAAACGGGTTATTGAGGACAATGATAATCCCTAAATTGGCATTTTAATTGTTCATGTGGCGACATAAATTGGCATACCAACGCAACATAATTGCAGGAAATTAAGGTTTTAGAAATATTGTACACAAAGCCATTACAAGCATATCTGTATACATGCTTATAATCACAAATACATATCTATTATCTAATCAATGCGTCATTGTCATCGGCACATTTCATCAAATTTAGGACTCATAACTTTTTTTTTCATTCAGTACCGCAAACAACACAATATTGGTATATGGATTTGTCAAATGACGCATTTGTATGACGCAGGTTGGATAACATTTGAAACTACTAATGTCATATAATCCCGAAAATTATGCTTCTTCAAGTAAAAATAACCACTAGTTTTAATAGCTAGCAACAACAGGTTGTGATTCCTGACAGTTTTAAAATTGTAAACTAAAAAACGTAGTCAGTGGCGATCAAAACTGAGTGAGTAATCATTTTTTTTTATTTACAATGTTTTTCTAGTTAGAATTTGTACGTTATTTTTTAAATTATATTTATAAAAATTATACGAATTTGCATCAAAATTTTGAACTCTTTAACATGAACTAATCCCACGAACTAATCCCTTTGTGGAACAACATCAAAACGCTCACCACAAATAGTCCTATTTGCCAAACACCCAAAAGGGTCTTCGCGCTAATTATATAAATAACTTACGGAATTAAAAATGCTATAAAAAGGAACTACAGTAGGTTCTGTTTTTATGCGGCTTTTTTATGCGGTTTTGAAATAGTGCGGTTTTTTAAATTACAAAATGCATGTCGACCTATCGGGAATTGTACATGTAAACAAGATTCTAAACCAGCTAAGCAAAAACTCATCACAGATTACATCAGAAATGCTAACCCTACAAGTATGGAAGATATATAAAGATATAATTTTCAAAGATACAATATTTTGTTTATGCGATTTTATTTAATTATTTCACATTCATGCGGTCTATGGAACGTATCTATAGTAATAATATGGGACTAGTGCCCTTTTTTATGCGATTATTTCAGATTTATGCGGTTTTAGCATTTGAAACGTATCTATAGTTTTACTATAGAACTAGTAGCTTTTTTATGCTGTTTTTTTTATGCCGTTTTTTTTTATGCTGTTTCTTGCGGAACGTATCTACCGCATAAAAACAGAACCTACTGTACTCAATATTTTTCAACACAACTTCATTCATATGGCTGCCTCGGCTAGCCATGCACCATCCCATACCAAGGTCTTTACGCAAAATCCGTCTCAATGATGTCTTCCAAATGTCCAATTGTTGAGAACGACGGTGAACTGATGTTCCTGGTGATTCACGAACACTCTGGGCCACAGCAGCAATATTTTCGGGTGTACGCACGGTTTTTGGTCGGTCACGCGTTGGTTTGTCAATAAGCAACCCAGTTTCTCTTACTTTTTTCGCAAAGTATACACAACCATTTTCGTTCAGCGGAAGAGTAAAACTAATTTTCTGTCAAATCAGATGACAGGTAAGTGTTACCATTCTTCAAATAGCCTTCAGCCTTCAAACATTGGAGCGAGGAGCTGGTAAGGTGCATGCATTAGCTTCTATGCAAAGTATGGTCGGACGAAAGCATGCCTGCCGATTGGAATTTTAGTGTGCTCTGCCCAATCCATAAGGAGGGCGGTCCGGCAAACTGTGCCAATTATCGCGGGATTAGTCTTGTAAATATCGCCTATAAGGTTCTAACAAGCGTATTGAGTGAAGGGCTGAAGCCCACCATCAACCAACTGATTAGACTTTATCAGTGTGGCTTTAGAACTAGAAAGTCTAACATCGACCATATATTTACAATACGCCAAATCTTGGAAAAGACCCATGAAAGGAGAATCGATCCACATCACCTTTTGGTCGATTTTAAAGCTGCACTCGACAACACGAATAGGATTTGCTTATATTTCGCAATGCCTGAATTTGGTATCTCCGCTAAACTAATGCGCCTATGCAAAATATCTTTGCTCAATGCCGGCCGAGCCTTCAGAATTGGGAAGGACCTCTCCGAGCCGTTTGATATCAAACGAGGTTTCAGACAGGGTGACTTCTTGAAGCTGATGTTGGAAAAGATCGTAAGAGCCGCAGAACTTAATTGCTCATGTACAACTTTTTTCATAAGAGCGTTCAATTGCTGGCATATGCTATCGGTCTTAACAACCGCGCTATTAGTTCTACCTTCTCCAAACTGGATAGAAAAGCAAAGCGAATGGGTATGGTTGTGAACGAGGACAAAACGAAGTACCTCCAGTCATCAAACAAACGGCGCACGTATCGGGATGAACCAGCATTATATATCTTCTTCTTCTTCTTCTTAATTGGCGCGATAACCGCTTACGCGATTTTGGCCGAGTTTAACAAAGCGCGCAAGTCGTTTCTTTCTCGTGCTAACTGGCGCCAAGTCCTTCTGCACCTGATCTTTTCAACTCAGAGGAGGCCTTCCTCTTCCTCTGCTACCACCAGCTAGTACCGCATCGAAAACTTTCAAAGCCGGAGCGTTTGTATCCATTCGGACGACATGACCCGGCCAACGTAGCCGCTGGATCTTTATTCGCTGCGCTATGTCTATGTCGTCGTAAAGCTCATACAGCTCATCGTTCCATCGTCTGCGATATTCGCCGTTGCCAACGTGCAAAGGTCCAAAAATCTTACGCAGAATCTTGCTCTCGAACGCTCCAAGCGTCGCTTCATCGGATGTTGTCATCGTCCAAGCTTCTGCGCCATACGTTAGAACGGGCATGAGGAGAGTCTTGTAGAGTGTTAGTTTTGTTCGTCGAGAAAGGACTTTACTGCTCAGTTGCCTACTTAGTCCAAAGTAGCACTTGTTGGCAAGAGATATTCTACGTTGGATGACAAAGCTGACATTATAATCGATGTTAATGCTGGTTCCATTTGTGGCACAACATCAAGACGCACGCCACAAATAGGAGGAGGAGCTCCGCAAAGTAGCGCAAAATGAATCAACCTATCGAAAGCTTTATACTTTTTGAAAATGGCGGCATACGTCAATCATATTTGACAATTGTGAGCTTGACAGTTACAGTATAGGAGGTGTGTTCAAACGTTTCAAATTTCAGGACTACGTGCATTCGACTTTCGATTATTATTTTTGTTTTTATGTTGATACATTCGTCTCGAAGATATGTTTACGGTTTTAGCAATATAGCATGTTTAGTTTGTTTGTGAGAGGCATAAATAAGACAAGTGTTTTGCGTGTTCGGTGATTTTCTGCTACCGGAAAAATTGGAAAAAAGGGGAAAAAGTTACATCAAATTCGGAAAATGGAATCAAGTGATTTTCGATTATTTTGCACGATTTTCTCTAACAGGTTCGAGTTTGTAACAATACACCCATCATTGTTTATTTTTTATCAAATCTCAGGAATTTTTACTCATAATTATCATTATCTTTTGATTTTAACTAGGGCTGTTCATTTATTGCAGTATGTTGTCGATTAAAGTTCTATAACGTCACATACGTACGTATAAAGACTATACACTCACACATAGTAAGTATATAGTACATATATTCGGTTGACTTTCAGTATTCTCACATCGCCATGGCGTTAATATTAACATTTTTCTTCCATTGAATGCCAATTTAAGTCATCATCACACACATTTAGCATTTCTCCGACTTTAACTCGTATCCAACGATAATTAATTCAATTGCAATCTTACGGTCGATGTGCAACTGTATTACAATTTCAAATTATTGCTAAAGCGTTCCTTCTCTTTTGCGTTTTTTACTAGCTTTATCCAGTTTCCGAAATCCTTTCGCTTGGAATCCAAGCATTTATCGATGCTTATGCAAATCACATTTAAAATGTACTCGTCATGCATTTCGTAAAAAATATACTTATGTGTACATATAAATGTACTGCACAGGCACATGAATTTATGCATATGAGGGTAAAATGTACGCACATGTGGTAGGTATATCGATGCATTTCGTAGTTAAGTAATTCAGCTACTTAATAAATTTTCTGGAACATTGATTTGACTTCTGAAGCCGGTCAGTTAGATATATGGAGCAAAAATTGTATAACAGAAATGTGGAGACATACTAGGTACATATATACATACAAATATATGTATGGATATGTACGAGTATGTGCCATCCGTTCAAAAAGTACTCTGGATTTCATATTTAAACGAAGCGCGCTTGAAACATTAACCGTGCTTTTCAAATTTTCAGTTGAAATATCGTTCTCTTGAAAATATGAATTATTTATAGATCCTACTTCTTGAATGCTGTCATGCTCCAAACAACAGATGTTGTGAAGAATATATCCACATATGTATATACTTAGCACTGCCATAAGTTCTGTTCCAAGTTAAATCCGTTATATTAAAAAACACAAAATTTTTAATTTTCATTTCAATTAGGCTATTACGTGCAACTATTGCAGCACTCGTGGTTTCCATGAATATTGACGACAGGGCTCGAACCAAAGATTGAGAGAGACTCCCCGAATTTCTTGAGTTATTTGACAGGCCATGTTCTCCAATTCTGATCATAAACTGTGGTTCAATAGACTGCAGATCTGGACTTTCAAACGGACTGAACTTTCTGCGACTGTGAACCCAGAAACATTGTTTTTTAGCCACTGTTGCTAATGCTGGGTGGTTTTTGCTGGAACATCCAAGGCTCTCCATTGAAGAGATATCCTCCTGGTACACTTTTGCCCCGGTCTTGACCCCTTTTCCGCAGAAATGAAGAGATGTAACGCCTTTACAAGACACGCCCCACCAAACCATTACGACGGCTCGATGGTGGCCACGCTGAACTCTTGGAACAACATTTTTTACGTCTTTACAAGTTTTAGCATAGATTTGGTCGTTTTACTTATTGAAAACATCTGCAATAGTGAAAAGTTTCTCATTTGTGAAAAGAATATTTTCATGGCCCTTGGCCGCGTGCCACCTCGTTTGATACCAAACGAGGTTTCAGACAAAGTAACTCGCTGTCGTGTGACTTCTTTAAAGAGGCAAAGCGATTGGGTTTGGTGGTGAACGAGGACAAAACGAAGTACCTCCTGTCTTGAAACAAACAGTCGGCGCACTCGCGTATCGGCACCCACGTCACTGTAGACAGTTATAACTTCGAGGTTGTAAAAGATTTCGTTTATTTATGAACCAGCATTAACACCGATAACAATGACAGCCTTGAAATCCAACGAAGAATCTCTCTTGCCAACAAGTGCTACTTTAGACTAAGTAGGCAACTGAGCAGTAAAGTCCTTTCTCGACGAACAAAACTAACACTCTACAAGACTCTCATCATGCCCGTTCTAACGTATGGCGCAGAAGCTTGGACGATGACAACATCCGATGAAGCGACGCTTGGAGTGTTCGAGAGAAAGATTCTGCGGAAGATTTTTGGACCTTTGCACGTTGGCAACGGCGAATATCGCAGACGATGGAACGATGAGCTGTATGAGCTTTACGACGATATATGTAGACATAACGCTGCCACATAGATCCAGCGGCTACGTTGGCTGGGTCATGTCGGCCGAATGTATACAAACGCTCCGGCTTTGAAAGTATTCGATGCGGTACCAGCTGTTGGTAGCAGAGGAGAAGGAAGGCCTTCTCTACGTTGGAAAGATCAGATGGAGAAGGACTTGGCTTCACTTGGTGTGTCCAATTGGCGCCAGTTAGCACGAGAAAGAAACGACTGGCGCGCTTTGTTAAGCTCGGCCAAAATCGCGTAAGCGGTTATCGCGCCAATTAAGAAGAAAAATAATAGACATTTGGAGGAAATCCGTAAACGACGTCTACTGAGATTGCAAAAAAGTGTAGTAATACACATGCGAAATTCGATATTACAGAAGTGTAGATCATTAAAGGAAAAAGGAAGTTGGACGTTAATTGGATAGTAGAAATGGGCTCATGATATCGTTTTTGATTATAAATCGCAAATTGTAAAGTGCCACAGCAAACAGTCAAAAAGCACACATAATTCCAAGTGCCCCAAAACACAAATTTATTTATTTATTTATAAAAGTAAAAAGAATCATATGCCTTTAGATCACAGATAAGTTTAGGTAAATAGGTAAAATGGTTGAAGTGCACCTAGCACTCCTCAAGTAGCACTAAAGCGATACCATTATGCGACCTCGAACAGGCAGATATCAACAGCTAGCCAGAGCTGTTTTGTTTTTGTTTTATGTTCCATAATTCAAATTTTGGTCCCACGAGTAGATATACACGGAAGGAAATGGTCCGCCGCGGCAGAGCCGGTATACCGCGGTAAGGCACTTGCTACAACCGACCTTGCCTGGGCATCGGAGGGGACCGTTAACGACTGGTAATTTAAGCACTACCAGTCATGCAGGTCTCGGCACGGGTACCTTAACACCTTAGCTTAAAGTGCTGACAAGGTTATACCACCTTGACTCGGTAGACAGAGCTTTGTTTTGGTTAGGCTCCAAAAGAAAATGCATAAGAGCAGATTGAGTCTTTGCTATGTTAAACTCACTTGCACGTGGGGCAAACCCTAATTGCGGAATGACAACAAGCACGACAAGCAAATGTAATATTATGCACTGCTAGGTAGTTGAGTGATCCAATAACGACAGTGTTCCCATCGTCACCAAGCCGTTTCTGTCTCGCTCAGCCTCCCATCGTTGAGTTGACTCATAAACAACAGGCTGAGGCGTGGTTTTTAGTCGGCTCTTACGACAGGCATCCGTTAACTCGGGCAAATTCTAACCCCTAACGCGTGGTGGGTACACAGATAAGTTTTCTGGATGGATAATTCTTGCTAGTGCACAGCTTTGTTATGTAGGTTTTATCGGCTTTTTGCAACTTACGCTGCTTAATCAAGCGCCAATATTGGAAGAAATATTCATAGAGGAGGCGTACTTTTATGTAACACTCTTACAGGATTCTGGAACAATAGACACTTTTCTAAGAATTAAAATCTTTTCTCTTCAGTAAATATTGATTTGATATTTGTTAAACAGTGATCTCATATATATTTCTTTTCCCGGGCTATAGACAATAGTCGATGTGCGTTTTTTTTCTGTATGTAACGCACCTAAAATATAGGGCTTGGGGATGTCGCAGAATTTAATTCAGACCGTAATGTGGTTGATAATTTGCTTCGTCTCGGTCATTCATTTATATTTTAACGGAAACATCGAAAAAGTTAAGAAAATTACCCCCGAATATCGGCGTTTACTAAAGTGTTAATGAGATATTATCCAATATTAGTGAGCCCTTCGGATCGGTGCAGAGTATTATTGTAACAAGAAGTTAAAAAAAAATAAAACAAATAATTTTAATGTTAGACATTAACAAATATTTTATTTTACGCTAGTAAACGTTGTATACTGTATCGTGGTTGAAGCTCAACCAACCCTGTCAAATACATAATGCGTACATTTTAGATGTTGACATTTGACGTGTGAACACGTCCTTAAGTTAATATACATTGAACGTATGCAAATAGCATAACTTATTACAATTATACACAACGTGAACGATAGAGTTGCCGAGCGTTAAATTTTTTGTCAAAACAGCATCATGATTTTGTCACTCAATAGATTTTTTCTTTGGTCCAAATGTTTTCTAATATAGGGTGTTTTTTTTAGAGGTTAGGTTTTCAAGATGAAATAAAACGTATATAATTTAATGTTATGGCCAAGAATTTAGCTTTATTATAAAGATAAGGGTTTGCCATTATGTTTTAAAAATGATACCCATTCAACCAAAAGTGAGCTTCATCGCTGAACAAAATTTTCTTCGATGCGTCGCGCGAACCGAACCATTATTTTCGTAATAAATTTGCACGATTTGCAAACGTTGTTCAGGTGTAAGTCTATTCATTATGAAATGGCAAACCAAACTGAGCAGTCAGCTCAGTTGTCAAAAAGACCATCTACGAAAAAAGTAGTGCCAACTTGAAAACCTAACCTCTAAAAAAACACCCATCATTATCGGGGATACAACATTAATATGGCATCGAAACAAACCAAAAATCATCAAAATCACGTTTTCCGATTGAACCAAAACTAAAAAATTTTCGTTTTCTTTTATTTCCGTTTAGTGATTCTCTTCGAATCCCCTCCGCCAGATCAAAGGGTAAATAAGATACGAGTACATTGCGTGAGTTGC
The DNA here is from genome assembly GCA_037575425.1 of Anastrepha fraterculus. NCBI lineage: Eukaryota > Metazoa > Arthropoda > Insecta > Diptera > Tephritidae > Anastrepha > Anastrepha fraterculus. The sequence continues at coordinate 23,767 of JAYXIM010027528.1, forward strand.
ATTACTGAAGAGTTTGTGGGGGGAATGCATTTCGTAAAAATTACGAAATTGTAGAGGAACTACTCTTACACTACTTACACACCTCTTGTTGTACATTAATATTTGACCAAAAACCACGTTAATACCGTTCCACAAGCTCCGTATTCACCTAAACACGGTCCTGTGTGATTTTTTCTTGTTCCGCGATCTCAAGTGAAGGTAGATGAAAAGTGTTTTTAAGATTCGAGGAAACATTAAAATATCATATATGTATTATTTATATATTAGATTATTTTTAATATCATAGAATAAAATAAATTTCTATATGCATTCCTATAATAATATTTAGTTTTAATTATCAATACTACCATTGTCTTAGGTTTAACAGCCGCATGAGTATTCTATTTTTTAGATTCTTCGTCATTTTTTGTATATCTTATTTCTTTTTTACCCAACAGTTTTTTATTATTATTATTATAGGTATATAAGAAAAGTAGAGATGATCCACTACTTTACACCTTCGGCAAAACACCCAACAGTTTGAAGCCTCTACAGTGCTAGTAGAGTATTTACATATTATATTTATAATTACATATTACAAATAAATTTCAAGGATTAATTAATAATTAACACCTGACATTTTTTGTGATGAATTGCGAGTACTTTTTGAACACGGTTAATACCATAAATATATAGCACAATATTGTTGTACTCAACATAAAGTTTTTTCTGCAAATAATATCAGAATTCGCATCCAGCTTGCAGAGGCAAAGCAACTTTGGAAACGGAAAAGCTTTTGCTTATGAGCTTTAGGGCGGATCGATATCCATGGAACGCAATTTTTACTCCTTCTGTATCACAGAGGCCGAATAAAAAATGATTTGGAATTAATTTTAATAGAATACAATAAATAAATATATTTTAGCATAATATTAAATATGAATATATATATATATATATATATGTATATATGTATTTGGATATGTTGTACCTCACAATGTGAAATAAAAATGACGTAGTTGTAATTTTACCAAAAAAGTAGGTAGCAGTATTTGGAGAACTTATGACGGAAAGAGAACCCATCTACACATCGAAGACGATAATAAATATAGTATTCTAAAGCTCACTAGTAATATTTCATTGATCCATAGAAACTAAATCTAAATATTGTATTATTTACAATTATATTAACATTTTTACATTCTTTAACAACCTCTTATTTACCATTTTAGATATTCATTTTAAATGTAATTTAGTGAAAATTATAGCAAAGTAAAACCCAAAGGTGCCGTAGGAGATAATGGTAGGAAATTTCGTTGTATAAAATATTACATTCACCGTATTCGGTGCAGAAGGTCTAAAAATTATGTTCCGTACAAATCGATTTGCCTTAATACTCATAAGTATAGGTGCTCGCAATTTTCAAGCCTTTTAAATAGGACCAAGCTTAAGTTGCATATTATATTATATAACCAAATAAATAGTTCCATGCAAGATTTCTAAAAGCATAAATTTAAAAAATTTTAAATATTCAAATCTTTTCTTTTAAGAACTCGAAGCAGAACTTATACATCTGCTAGAATCTATGGTTAAAACGATAATGATTTTGAGGAATAATCAAGCTAATACAATAAAAAGAAACTGCTCAACTTTTTCAACCTCTCCCACAGAGGGAATTTTATGATAAAATATACCGCTTAGAATTTGACGCGATTAAAAAGTTACAATTACAAAAAACAAAACCCCTGCTCTCGTTAACCTTAATATTCCACGATATTTTTTTTTCATCTCTGCTCATAGACTATATTACATATATTAAATTTTATAGTTATTTGTTATAATTAATAATATTTTGACGCATAAATTTTATAGCAACAACTACTGTGCGCGTTGACCATGCCGAGCGCAAAGAAATATGTAAAGAGCAGAACGTAAAAGTACTGATAATGGACGTCACAATCCGTAGTACTTGACATGGCGGTAAAGCTTTTAGTCGCTAATGAGTGATAAACCGAAAACAAGAGAACGTGAAGAAAGAAAAATGTATCAAAACAAAAGCTTAAACCTAACAGATAGCAAATAATTTCATTCAAATTAAAGCAAAAAATGTATTATATTGATGAAAAATTTCGCATAATATAAATGATCAACAAATTTATGTTAATGTGATGCTTTTGAAGATAAAACCGAATAAGGATGGAATAAAATTAAATATCTCTGACGATTTATTCTTTATTATTGCAGAAACCACACACTTGCTAGAGTCAAGTAACTTTTAAGCAAAATATTCCTAAGCAAATTTATGTTGTTGTAAGCGACAGAGCTTTTGCTTGCCAAAGAGCGAAAAACAGGCAGATAGAGGAAGAGTAACAAAAATCAAGTGAAATCAAGGTTAATACAGTAAAACTTAAGAGCGCTACTGATTGAACATCGGACAGCTTTTCAATGATAAAGCCGTAAAGAATAGTAATGTGTGTGACATAGCCAGAGAAGGAAATGATACATAGGTGCCTCATAATAGCGCTATAAAAAGCAATTGCAAAGTGCATTAATTTTACTAATAACAAATAGCAATACCAACAATAAAGAAAGGTGTGTATGTAAAATAACATAGATATGATGCAAGCAATCTCGGGAAAATTGCCCATCGTGACTAGACGTTCCATGAGCCGCAGCGCCATAGCTCGTGCTTTGCTAACCAGTCAAGCGCAGAGAGACAAACATGAGTAAGTAACAAACAACTGTGGAGAAAATTAGAAATTAGTGTGAACACACACCATAGTGGTATTCACGAACTCTCCTTTAGAGAGTAGTTTGTAGATAGGATCATGTTAATATAATAACCCATATATTATTTTGCAAAAACGTAATCGTCTGATAAAGCACGTTTATATAAAGTATAAAGTGTCACTGTAATATTTCACCATTTTAGCTACCAAACGTAAAGAGCACCACCAATGTGAATACCACTTAAAGCCCAGTTATGCAAGGCTTTAGCTAGAACTCCATGCCAGCCCTTTCAGGTGTTGCCACATAAGTACGTCATTATACCACTTATTAAAAGATAAATTAGTTCAACGCCGAGAAGTAGCAAAATTCGATACTTTTTACACAAGTTTCAGGGGTTGGTGGCAAACAGATGTTTCGAACAATAATTCTGGTTCGAGTGAATACAGCAACGATGTAATCGATATTTGTATATACAAATTTTATTCTCATTGGATTCATGTGGATTAGTCGATAAATTACTTGTCTGATAACTCTTCTTTATTTTTTTTTTTGTCTTACACATACATACACATACACATTTTGGTTATTTGTACGCTTCCGTGTTTTATTAGATATTTAAGCGTTAAAAATAGAGAAAAGATAAAAATTATTATTAAATATGATATAACTAAAATGTAGCAAATGTGCAAATGCTTATAACAGAAAACAAAAAAAATTAATTGATGCAATGTCTGCAAATATTCATTGTAAAACGTTAACATTGATCACGTATGAAAATTTATTGTATTGAGTTGCATACTTATTATGCCTGCAACGCCAGTAAAACCTGAACAATTTCGAAAGCCACAACGCCTGAAGGGACTGTTGTGGAACTCTACCGTTAGAGCTCTGTTAGCCAAGACTTAGGCTTAGCTTAGCTTTCGTAGAAACTTAGAAATTGTTATTCAACATGCTATCATGATTGCGCCAGCGATTTTTTCATCGACCATGTTTACAATGTTTTATTTAGTTTGTTCGTTTGCTTTGTCTTTATTTTCGCTTTTACGCGTTTACATATGTTTTACATTTGTACAAAAAAATTCTTGGAGAAATATTATACAAAATATGTACATAAGTAAATGATATGGCGGTATATTTCTCCCACGGCTCTCAATTTATATAAAATACATAACTTAGGAATCTAAAACCTATAGCTCTCTCTATGTTTTCAAAGTAAAGTGGAGTTTAGGTTAGCCATAAACACGTATGTTAGCTTGTCCTAAAAGCTGAGTTAGAGGTGCTATAGCCGTAACCACATAAATCTGCTGATCGAACCAACCAATGGACAACACTGTAATCGTAGGTTAGGTCATAGACCAATTGACCAATTTTTCGATGTAACCATAACCAGCTGATTATTGTAATATGCATTATAATATGTAATGTCACTATATTTATGAATAAATAACTGATTTGTTGTTGTATCAGCATAAACATTCCCCATTCTTACATACGGGGAATGCTGCTGGAGTGGCAATCCTTGGCCGGATATAAATCCGGGTCGTTTTGGTAACGTAGAGAGAAATGTATTGAATGACATACTGGGTAAACGGCGTTAATCATCTGTATAAATCAATTCAAGTGGAAGTCTCGCATGTTCAGTCAATGCAGTCGACCTACCAAATTCCCCACAAGTGAAACAGTCATCGCTGAAATATAGAAAATGTATACACTGTTGGTGCAAGAGTGTTATAATCAAAAAAAAATGTTTTTACATACCTACATATGTATGGACAGTGGGCAAAAAGTAAGGTGAGTTTATTTGTCAAACTTCGCGGGATTAAAATTTCGCTCTAGTTATTTTTTCATAAGTTGGCAGCACTGTTAATAACATTTGGGCCAACTTTCATGTGAATGTCATTATCAGTAATATATTTACGCTTGTGTTTACCAAACGACCAAGAGTGCATTTTTCGATTTTTACAATGTCTGATTTGATTGAGCAGAGAAGTGCCATCAAATTTTGTTTGCGGAATGAAATGTCGGCTGCGGAAACGTTTAGCATGTTGTAGAAGGCATTTGGTGATTCGACCATCTCACAGAAAAATGTTTATAAGTGGTACAAAGACTTTAAAGAGGGTCGAGAATGTGTTGATGACTTGGAACGCTCCGGACGACCATCGACGTCAACAGATGACCAACACGTCAATAAAGTGAAGGAGTTAGTGCTCAAAAATCGTCGGTTGACTGTTAAAGACCTTACTGATATGATCGGAATATCAGAAGGATCTGTGAAAACCATTTTGAAAGACCATTTGGGCCTACGAAAAGTCAAATCTCGTTTGGTACAGAAAACTCTCAATTTCTTGGAAAAAAGTCGTCGCGTTGATGTGTGTGAAACAATGCTTTCAGACTATCAGGACAAGCTCAAATGCATAATTAAGGGAGATGAGACTTGGATTTATGCTAACGACCCTGAAACAACCGGCCAATCAAGCGAATATCGTGGTAAAGGTGAGGCCAGACCGAAAAGAGCACGTCAAAGTCGTTCAAAAATAAAGGTCATTCCTTCCACCTGGCCAAACTGTTAATAAGGAATATTATTTGAGCGTTATGCGTCGTTTACGTGAAGCAATTCGTCTAAAAAGACCAGAATTATGGGCCAACAACTCTTGGTTTTTGCATCACGACAATGCACCGTCTCACACTGCACTCGTTCTTCGTGACCATTTCGCCAAAAATTCCACGCATATCGTTCCGCAACCACCGTATTCGCCTGATTTGGCTCCGTGTGACTTCTGGTTATTCCCAAAACTCAAGAGACCACTCCGGGGAACGCGTTTCGAGTCGATTGAGGAGATAAAAGCTGAATCGAAGAAGGTGCTGATGGCTATACCGGAAATGGACTATTTGGCATGTATCGGGGATTGGAAAAATCGTTGGCATAAGTGTATTTCATAGAGAGGGGATTATTTTGAAGGGGATGAAATTGATTTACAAGAATAAATGAAAGATTTTTCATTTTACAACCAAATTCACCTTACGTTTTGCCCACAGTAGTATACTTATGTAAGTATACAGAGTGAGCACCAGCTCTTCGTTTATGCTGTATAAAAAATGCGTGGCGACATCTATTAACAGTACCTCATTAGATGAAAATATGTCTTTGATTTTACTTAGGGAGGCATAGTAAGTCAACATTTTGGTTTTTTGGTGGATTGTCAAGCAAATGAGTGATAGATACTTCAATTTCAGTAAAGTATTTCACAGAGTATTCATTCGTAAAATCAATCTTCTTGCTTTTCAACTTGGTTTCCTCCATTGAATCTTTTCTTAACTCTATGAGAGTCATTTAGCACCACTGGCACTGACTACATGAAGGAGGGCAGCTCCTCCAGACAACGAGTTTTTCGATCATTTTTTGCGAAAAACTTAAAGCATTTATTATCTTAAAATAAATTATATATTCATATTCATGCTTAAATGAATATTCATACAAACTTTTTTTTGAAATAAAAAAAAAAACTGCTGCTCAAACGTGGCTCCTTTAATTTGCGCCGTGGAAGGTACAGCCTCTTGTAATCAAAGAAAATCAACTAGACAAAAATGTTTCCACTGAAATAAGTTATTCCGGTTTTGCAGCTATTTTTAACGAAATAAAATGTAAATTGGAAGTGAAAAAGAAAAAATTACATATTTTGTATAAACAAATTAATGAAAACAATATTTTTAATGATAATTAATTCAAAATTTGAAGAACATGCAAAGAGCAATATGTTAAAGAATATCCCTGTAAAATCTTAAGTTTATATCTTTAATACTTTTTGAGTTATATTGGGCGGCGCGGGAAAAAATATTATATATTTCGAGAAAACGAGATTAAAGTGCTAAATTGACTTGTCAGAATTTTTTGTATAAAGTTTGTTTTATAAAAACTAAATTTACAAAATAGAAAGAATAAACTAAATTGACTTGTCAGAATTTTTTGTATAAAGTTTGTTTATAAAAACTAAATTTACAAAATATCTAATAATAAACTAGTTCATATTACACGTACCTACATTGTTTATGTAGGTATGTAAAAAATGCATCCATCGCGCCTATCACCTTCTTCGCATAAAATTGGAAATCTTGGATCATATAAATTATGGAAATCTGCTCAGCGATATGGGATCAATAGTAATTTCGAAATAGCTGCAACACTTTGATAAATCTTTGATGCATTTTTCTTACTCGTATTAAGCAGTAATTGAGTATTAATATTTGTTGTGCAAATATGTACATCCGACCACAAAGGGTTAAACCAGCCTCTACAATTTCATGACACTTATACTTACGTATAAATATTAATCGTTGAAATGTAATCCAAAATAAATGTAATGCTAGTATTAAATGCTTACAATAATTTATTATATTAAATATTTATTTCACCAAAAAATCAGTAGTTAATTTGTTCTATCTGGATATGTATGTAATCGAATGAAAATCTATTACCCAGTTGCCAAGTACTGATTATCGGTGGTGGTTCAGGCGGATGTGCTCTAGCGGCGAAGTTATCTTCGAAATTGGGGAAAAACAAAGTTACCGTTGTTGAGCCAGCGGAGGTAAGCAGATATTTAAAATTAATCCTTTTTTAAATTTTTTACTAAATATTATCTATAGCATCACTACTACCAACCAATGTTCACACTAATTGGAGGTGGCATGAAACGACTGGAACAGTCCTTTAAACCTATGGCAGAAGTGCTGCCTAAAAATATCAACTGGATTAAGTCGGAAGCGGTGGAATTTGATCCTAAAAACAATGCAGTAAAAACGGCAAATGGTACTAATATCAAATATGACGTGTTACTTTTGGCAACTGGCCTGCAGTTAAACTACGATAAGGTAAATAGGTAGTGTACATTTAATCTTATCATGATAAAATACACTTCACTTAAATGACTGTTGAGATGTTCGATCTCTAAGTCAAAGCGAATTAGACAATCATAAAATCTAATAATATTGAATTGCTTATATATATATATGTAAATGGTATACAGATATGCATACAATTGTGCTTAGGTAGGAGGATGGTGCCATGTGTAGAAGTCCACGCAAGTGGGAAAAGTTACTGATCTCCATTCACTTGGGAGTGGCTAGGACGATTCTTCTGCATATGGTTCAAGCAGCTCACAACTTCCAAGAGCCCAAGTACCCTCTAGGTAGCTTCCGACCACTTGCTCGGGAGTGAGCTAACGTGAGTAGGCGAAGCATTCCAGGATAGCTAGTTGTGTGCTGGGTTTGGGACCCGCCACTTAAAAATCCCCCCATGAAAAGATATACAAAGCCTTGGATGAGAACTACCTTTATTGATGACGACGCCTGCAAACGAAATAAGGAATACGATTTGAGGGCATGCACCTGGAATGTCCTGTCCCTTAGTGGGGAAGGTTCCTCTGCCCGGCTGGTTGATGTCCTCGTGAGGGTAAAGGCTGACATCACTGCCATCCAAGAGATGCGATGGACGGGGCAAGGAAAGAAAACCATAGGACCTTGCGACGTCTACTACAGCTGCCATGTAAGGAAGCGCAAATTCGGTGTAGGATTTGTTGTGGGAGAGAGATTTCGTCGCCAAGTACTGTTGTTCACTCCGGTGGACGCGCGTCTCGTAATAATCCGCATCAAAGCGCGATTTTTTAAAATATCGCTAATTTGCGCCCACGCCCCGATGGAAGAAAAGGATGATGCGACCAAAGATTCCTTCTATGAGCGCCTGGAACGTTCCTATGAGCGCTGCCCCCACCACGACATAAAAATCGTGCTTGACGACTCCAACGCCAGGGTGGGCAAGGAGGGAAGTTTTGGTCCCACAGTCGGAAAATTCAGCCTGAACAACGAAACATCCAGAAGCGGGCAGAGGCTGATCGACTTTGCCAACATAAGAAGATACACCAAGCTAAGTGGCTGTTTCCTGATCAAAAAACGCGAAACCAAATCGATCATGTTGTGATAGATGGAAGACACGCTTCTAGTGTATTAGATGTACGTACGATCCGAAAACTCAACATTGACTCGGATCAATACCTCGTTGCAGCTAAACTGCGCACACGCCCTGTGCAGCAAACAACGTACATCTACTTACGCAAAGAATGTTCAACATCGAAAAGGTGCAATCACAGCAGACAGCCAGAAGATTGGCCACTCGACTCTCACTCCTGCTCTCAGAGAGTACTGCCCAATAAACCGGCATACACGACCAATGGAGCAAAATTTTTCGTTTTCTACGTACCGCCGCCGAAGAAGAAATCTGATTCCGGCGAGCCCGATAAAACAGTTGGTACGACGAGGAATGTCATGCTGCCACAGAAAAAAAGATGCTGCCTATAGAGCCACGCTGCGATCGGGCGCAACGCCAGCCATTTGGGATCGCTACCGAGAGCTAAGAAAGAAAAAGAAACGTATTATCAGAAAGAAGAAACGAGAGGTCGAAATACGTGGTCAATAGGAACAACGCCCGAAAATTCTTTTTTTTTAAGACCGGGGTGTTTTCCTGTAAGAACAAAGACGACGATCTGGCGACTGACATCCAGAGTGTGCTTAAATTATGGAGAGAACAGTTCTCGAACCTGTTAAATAGTGACAGCTGCGCATGTCACAGAGAATGTGAAGATCCCGATACCCACATCGTTGACAACGGAATTGTCGTTCCGCTACTCGACCATGATGAAGTGAGAATAGTAATAACGCGGCTAAAGAACAACAAAGCCGCAGGCGCCGACGGATTGCCAGCTGAGCTATTTAAATATGTCGGCGGGGAACTGGTAAGGTGCATGCATCAGCTTTTATGCAAATTATGGTCGGATAAAAGAATGCCTGCCGATTGGAATTTAAGTGTGCTCTGCCCAATCCATAAGAAGGGCGATCCTGCAATCTGTGCCAATTACCGCGGGATTAGTCTTCTAAATATCGCCTATAAGGTTCTAGCAAGCCTATTAAGAAATTTTATTATTGTATTATGTCTACAAGCCTGTTTTCTTTGCGGGCGTCCATTTTATTTAGTTGACGTTTCTCGTTACATTCGTAAAAATAATTATTGATAACACAGGGTTGTATGTAAAAAAGTATGGTAATAATCCGGGATTATTTTATAACATCAGATTCAGGGAGAGAAATTTGGTATGGGTAATCTCGCTTTAATTACGGATTGTGAGTTAACCACGAAAAAGGAGATAATCTTCGTGTATGTGAATGTGTTATAAACGCAGGTCACTTAAGCATGTCGTTGGATATCGGGCTCAGAGCATCATTTTCAGAATAGGCAGAAAGAAAAACTTAAGCACCAGACTTAAAAAAAGGGAATTCAAATGTTTTACGTTAATACTGTTCGAATATCCTTTATATTTTATTCGTTAGATTCCAGGATTAGTTGAGGCACTCTCAATACCAAATGGCAAAGTCTGTTCAAATTACTCACCTAAATATGTCGAGCGCACTTATGCTTGCCTGCAAAATATACAGGAAGGCAATGCCATCTTTACGTTTCCGGAATCACCCGTAAAATGCCCAGGAGCTCCGCAGAAAATCGTTTACATAGCTGAGCACTATTTCCGAAAGGTAAATAGGTTGGAGTTTTATACATACATATACATGATACATTCAAATATATTTTTGTTTATGAAGCTTAACAAACGCAACAAAATTACTATTACGTACAATACGTCATTACCAGTCATTTTCGGAGTAAAACATTATGCTGATGCTCTGTGGAAAGTTGTCAAAAAACGAGATATCAAAGTAAATCTGAAGAGAAACTTGATTGAAGTGCGACCAAATGAAGACATCGCTGTATTCCAGAATCTTGACAAACCAGAAGAGATTTTTGAAGAAAAAGTACGTATCCATAAAAATATGACAACGAATCGCCTTAATAACTTTATTTTTGTTTGTGTGGATTCTATGTAGTATTCCCTGTTGCATGTCACTCCGCCAATGAGCACTCCACCTGTGTTGGCACAATGTAAAGAATTGGTGAATGAGACTGGTTTCGTTGATGTGGACAAATCAACATTACAGCATCTCCGGTACAAGAATGTTTTTGCTATCGGCGATTGCTCGGCATCACCGAACTCGAAAACCGCTGCTTCAGCGGCAGCCCAATCGCCAGTCGTTTACCACAATATGAGAGCTGTACTAAAAGGCAAGGAATTGAAAAGCAGCTACGATGGTTATGCTTCCTGTCCCCTTGTTACGGGCTATCATAGCTGCATTCTGGCTGAATTCGATTATGATTTGAAGCCATTGGAAACATTCCCGATTGCACAGAATAAGGAACGCTATTCAATGTTCTTTTTGAAAAAGGCCTTAATGCCCACACTCTATTGGAAAGTAATGTTGACCGGCTATTGGAATGGTCCAGCTCTAATGCGAAAGGCCCTATCCATATTTGACTTTGGTAAAAAAGGAATACAAAGACGCAAAGGGGACAAATAAGTCATGGCTCAATAGTGTACTTGTGAGAAGATAACCGCAATAAATGGTAAGAGAAATTTAAAATACCACCTTGATCAAAAAGTTACCGATATACATACATATATTCACAAATTGTAAACTACAAGTTTATTCCTCAAAAATGATACTATCGCCTTTAAAGTACTCCCATCAACTACAACGCTCTAGATCCAGCTCTCGAATCATTTCTGGAATTCTATTTTTGGTACAGCAATCAGAGCCGACTTCGATTTTTCATTACTTTCTTTCGGCTGTTAAAACGCGTTCCCGTAGTGGTTTTTTGACTCCATCAAGCAGAAAAACATCGGAGGAAGCAGTATTAGGCGTATTCCATGGCTGTTGGATGGTATTGGTTTAGTTCTTGGTCAAAAATTCACGAATAATTATGGCACTATCCGACGGTCATTTATTAAGGTACAAAATCCACGAGTGGTTTTCCCATAAATCCTTTCTTTTCTGGCGAATTGCTTTACGGCAATATCTCATAACGCCCTAATAATAGACGTTATTAATTGTCTGACCTTCTGTCAAAAACTCGTTGTGTACAATACCATTGTAATCCATAAAAATAGTGAGCATTGATTTTACAGAAAACGACATGGTTTACTTGTACCACGTCTCGTCTCCTTTGTTCTAAACGGATCCAAAAACAATGCTTAAGTCCTCTTCCAGCTTTCTGATGGGTTACTTGCGGTTATTAATCAACTTTTCTATGTCTTTATTGGTGGTTTTATGAGTTTTCGATGCCGACATTACGCAGGCCATTCGACATCCTCGATGGACTCACGATTTCTTCTGAAGCGGTCATACCACTCGTTAATGGCTGTTTTTTAGGGTATCATTATCGAAACAATTTTCCAACATTTCTAAGGTTTTCGCGCCATTGAATCTGTTTTTAACACAAAATCTAATACAAACTCGTAAAAACTGTAAAAAATAGAAAACACGTGCAGAGGTAAATTTGCTCAAGACAGCGTGACTTTTATAATACAAAAATGAAGCAATGGCGCCACAATTTTGATAGGAATGTTAAGTACAGATGTGGCCACCTACATACCAAAAACACAAACGAAACAGTACTCTGATTATTTGACTTAGAGCGTCACCTGGCGGTTGTTCCGGGAACTTTTTGATCAAGATGGTATGTGTAAGTGCTTTTTTATCGATATATAGATATGTATAAAAAAAGGGTTTTCCAATAAGAGGTGTTATTTTGATATTCAAAGAAAAATGCTATTTTTTAATATAAATGATCGGATGTTTATTTTATTATAAAGAGGAAGGTATGCCGTTACTAGTGGAAAATAACATAGGGCAAATGACCATAACGACCACGCTTACAGGACAATATCCTTTCCATAACCATTGCAAAGCGGCTGCCCTATGTCCTCGATAGCTTCACGAATTCCATCTATGAGGTCTTAAATAGACCCTGGGTTGTTGGAGTAGACCTTCTCTTTCACGTGGTCCCAAAGAAAAAAGTCACAAGGTGTTAAAAGTCAAGATCTCTCAATTGTGATCATCTCTTCGAGAGATAACACGGTCCGGAAACTTTTCCCCTAAAAGATTAATGGTTTCGTTGCTTGTGTGCCACGTAGCACCATCTTGTTGAAAATAAACGTTGTCCAGATCAATACTATCTAATTCCGGCCATAAAAAATCGTTAATTGTCTCTCGATAGCGATAGATAACACCTGTTGTTGGAAAACCCTTATATATATAGACATATTTTTATCATTTCTATGTCCCACTAAGGATTGATGACCGGAAGAAACGATTACACCTCTATGGTTTTAATTCGCATTCAGTAAATTCAAACTCTTTTTAAAATGTGTAAAAAGGTTTTCAATGTTAAGAAGTCTTGAGAGTTCTTCTCTTAATATTCTTGCATTAACTTAAAAGGGGCAAAAAATTAAATTTTCACTTTTAAAATATCAAATTTTATAAGAACCAACAAATTTTCATTAACACTAAAATCTCCTCAGAGTGACCTTTTTTAACATTTTTTTGTTTAATAACACAGTTTTTTTTAACTTACAGTTTTGGAAGCTTTAAATTAAAAACAAAGAAACAAACACCAAACCTTTTGGGTATAAAAACACTAAATTTATTGCGATGAGCTGGCAACACTGCACAACTCAACTAATGCGACGTCACTCCCTCTCTGATGGCCACAATCCTGTTTCTATTATTCTTGGATGGTCCATTAAAACAGTCGCTTAAATCTGGGATCGAATCATCACATCAGCGAACGTATTTGAATTTTAGTTTCAAGTATTCAGTGGAGATTTTTTTTATTTTATAAGCGATCTTGGATTTTATTTCATTTACTTTTGTATTCTTTGCTATTTAAGCATTTATGACTGACGAAACATTTTTATGTGATAAATGCAACAAGTGACCATTAACGAAGTACATATTTGATAGAAATAAATAAAAAATGAATTTGCATTAGTATCATCTTTTTATTTAACAAAGGTACAAAGGCTTTCCATTTCACTTGAAAAGTATTTTGAAAACTATTTACCTACTATTTTCAAAAATACCTGAACGGAGTCGACAAAACCAAATTGCACGTAATTAGCCGTTACAGTATCGGCACCATTCACAATTGCAACGGCCTGGCTTGCATTTTCGCGTTTATCAAAGAAAAACTGAAACATGTACCGAATTTTCTCTTTATTGACTTTCATTGTTAACACCCTGTAACTCACAACTGGGTGGAACAAAAAAAGCAGCTAAAGAATCTTTTATGAATCTACCGAAAAGAAATGAATTTTTCCGCAAACTAATATTTTACTATTAATTTACATTATATTTGTTCCCCTTTATTCCTATTGGAGCGCGCCAAAACTTTATTTAAGTACATAGAAAATCAACACTGCTAAAAAGAATTTAGTGCTTTGAAAAAACTGACACTCGCCAAGCGTAAATACATTTTTGTCAAAAATGTGTTGTTAAAGATATACAAAAACGCAAATGCCAATCATATTCATAAGCAAAATAAGAAACCAAAAAAGTTCTGCAGTGTCCTTTGTGCATCGGCACAAACAATTGCAAGTGTTATGTGTTGGTAAGCAAGATTTTTTGAATATTTTTGTTATAATAAAGAGTTCAGAAACTATTTTCACACTGTTAGATTAATATCTGTTTTTTTTCTTTTTCATTTTGTAGTGGCTGTAGGTACAACGTATTTTGTGCCACCGGTTGCATTGTGCTGATCTCTTCAGCGATATTATTCTTAATCTGTTTTTCAGAGTTTATCTACCACAAAAGCCCAGATGCCGACGAGGAGCATTCGATTGCAAAAGAATTGATAAACTTTATTTTAAGACCTTTTAATAGTTGATAACTTAAGTATGCCTTTGGGAATAATTGACATAAATAAATATGTGTGCACAATATTCTGCTTCACAACAAAAAAGTTGTATTGGAACATTTGTTAAATACAAACTGTTCCGAAAAATTGTATTATTTGATTTAATAAAATTTAGTGCGTTTAGTGTGGTAAAACGGCCTTTTCCAAGTTTTGGTGCTTTTTGAAAAGAAAGAAGGGAAATGCACAAACTGAGCGACACAAGAAGACAGTGGTCACACAATTTATTCGTATATTCGTTGTGTGACAATATATTTTTTTTGGGTCACGGTAAGAATGTTACATTCCTAATGAATTGCTGAAAACAAAACTCCCGTTTTTTCAACTAACCCTGAAGCAAGGCGAATTTATAATAAATTCACCTTGCCCTGAAGAGTTCCATGGAAAGCAGGCAGACATAGCAAAATGCTGCAAAACATTTATTCGCATACTTTCAGCTCATGATA
Organism: Anastrepha fraterculus; assembly: GCA_037575425.1. NCBI lineage: Eukaryota > Metazoa > Arthropoda > Insecta > Diptera > Tephritidae > Anastrepha > Anastrepha fraterculus. The sequence continues at coordinate 38,767 of JAYXIM010027528.1, forward strand.
TTGTTGCTGCAAATGTAACAGTCAAAACCGTTCGTGTTTTTACTAATATTGGTGAAAACGAAATAAGATTGGTTTTTCTTAGTTTTTATCGCCGATTCAGTTTCAGTTGCGCGTAATATCTCGATTGAATGGGACGAGGTCCGGATTTAGCATTAGAAATGCGTAGAATTGTTATTAAATTGTACTTGGAAAACAAGTCTCTGCGCGAAATCGGCAAAGAAATGGACAAATCGCATTCTACGGTGCAAATTGTTATTGCTAATTACGTTAATACTGGTAAATTGGAAGCTAATCATCATCAAGCCGGAAGGCAAAAAATATTGACTTCACTTCAACGCATCAGTCGCGCAAAATCCAAAAATAACCTCCACGATACTATGCCTAAATAATCAAGAGTCTTTGCATAAAAAAGTAAGCCCATAAACAGTCGGTAATTGTCTGCAAAACGCTGTTTATCATAGTAGAGTGTCACGCCGCAAGCCCTACATTTCAGATATTAACAGAAAGAAGCTACTTGAGTTCGCCAAACGCTATATAAATAAGGCAGACTTTTTTAGGAAAACGTCATATTCAACGATAAGACGAAATTTAATATTTTCGGATCAGATGACCCTCCAAAAGTTTGGCGAAAAGAAAATACAGAACTGAATGAAAAAATCGTATTCCTGCCGTTAAGCATGGAGGAGGAAATGCAGATGTTTGGGGGTGCATAGTTGCATCTGGAGTAGGAAAAATAGTTTTTGTTGATGATAAAATGGCACCACAACGGACGAATTTCTTAGCATTTGTCCAAGTGAGCCCTTTAGCTAGGGCAGCCATTTAACCTGATGATAAAATGGACAAACATCTGTACTTAAACATTCTGAAGAATTATTTTCATGAAAGTACCGTTAAACTTGGACTGGACGCTAAAGGGTTCTTGTTTCAAGACAATGTCCCTTATGGGCTTATTTATCACTGTAAGCAGCTTAAAACTCCACCTCAATCACCGGATCTGAATCCAATTGAGCATGTCTGGGAGCTCTTAGAGAGGAGAATCAGAAAGCACAAAATAACATGAAATGCGTAATTAAAGTGTTGAATGGGAGAAAATTGCAGCTAATGAAACCAAGGTATTGGTAAAAAGTATGCATCGACTTTTAGAAGCAGTTGTTAAAGCTGAAGGCGGCTCAACAAACTACTGAATACTCGTTTTTTTCTATTATTTTTTTAATAAAATATTCTTTATATGGCTATGTACGAAAAATATTTTTGCATGAAATTGTGCCTTATTTCGTATTGCCTTAAGTTCTCTAGTTCCAGAAATGAATTTGAAAGTTTTTGTTCATTAAATATAATTTTTTACGAATACGTCCAAATTTTGTTCTTTTGTATAAATCGTCCTAAGAGTATCAGGCATATCTGTTTATAAACTGTGAGTGTGTGAATAAATTGTGTGACCACTGTATATCAGTCGGCTGTCAGGCATACAAATCGACAGGTCATTGTTTCACAGATGTTGGCAATATATGATTTCAAATCTATCATCACATGAA
>JAYXIM010027529.1:0-38428 GCA_037575425.1 Anastrepha fraterculus
TTATCATTTTTTTAACTTTAACAATTTTTTATTGCACAATTTTACTACAAAATTAAAGATGCTTGTTAATATTCTTTGAGTGCATTTATTAACAAAGAAATTAATGTATTACTTTCAATAATCGGACAAAAATTGCGTAAACTACGCTAGTTTTCCGTAAATAGAAAAAAATGCCTTGAATATCTCGTCCATGCCACGTATGGTGCAGAAACTTGGACGATAAGAATATCCGATGAGGCGCCCCTTGAAGTATTTGAGAAAAAGATTTTTCTACCTGTACACAATGGAAGTGAAATGGAACAATGAGCCGCATGGGCTTTACGTAGCCCATAATTTTTTTTGACTCTGTTTTGCTTGGGAATTGGGACGTTTAAAAGGCTTTCCGTTTTTTTTTCTAAAAAATAAATTTTCAATTTTTTCCAATTTGTTATTAATTTTTATTTTTATTTTTATTTTATTTTATTTTATTTTACAAAGGTTGACATAACAATAAAATTATTATACAAACTAAAAGTAGTTCAGCGCTAGCATCGGAGGCTTTCGGCTGGCAGGTTGATTATGGCTCGATTAAATCCGACGAAGTAGATCAGTATCTTTGAGATAGTTATATAATATAGATATGTTGTCTTCGGTTGGATTTTTTAATATTTCAAGAGGGTCAATGTTGCGAAAGTAATGATGTTTAGTCGATGCAAGGTTAGGGCATGAAGACAGAATGTGATTTATACTCAGGGTGGAGTTGCAAAACGGGCATAGATTGGGTGGAATGCCTTGAAGTATATGGGCGTGTGTAATTATTGTGTGGCCTAGTCGAAGGCGTATGTATGGTGTGACCATATTCGTTGGGATTGACTCACTAAAACCTGGTTTTACACGCTTAGGATTAACTAAGGAGTAGGGATGGTTACAATTACTCCACTCGCGTAGTAGGTCACTTTGCCTTTGGTGTTTTATGAATGTTATTAATTTACTTTTAACCATCCAATTAAAATAAAAAAATAACTGGTGTGTATACTTCGCTTAGGTGTTTGGACGAGCTTTTCCTCCTATTTGTGGTGTGCTTCTAGATGTTGTTCCACAAATGGACGGACATACAATTTTAAGACGACTCTGAACGCCAAATGGTTTTTTATGAGAAGCTTTTTCATGGTAGAATACACTCGGCGGTTTGTCACAGTCGCTATTAGAAAAAACTTTTCTATCTAGAAATTTTATTTATTCAGTTTGGTTTAAAAGGCTTTACTATATTTTTTTTCTTAAAAAATGAATTAAAAAAAAAATTTAATATTTTTATTTACTTTTTAACACCAAATGGGGTTTAAAAGGCTTTACGATCTTTTTTTCTTAAAAAATTAATTATTTTTATTTACTTTTTAACAAGGTTGGCTGGTTGGTTAGAGTGGTGATTCATCCAGAATGCAACTAGCGCTTCCGCACCATTTTGTTGCCACATCCTCGTTACCAAATTGTTTAACAGTTATTTACAGCAGGACTATATCCAGTCTGTGCGGTTTAGGAACCTTATTAGGTTGTTGACGTCTAAGCCAGACAGCTGCTCGAGACTCTCGAACAGCGGTTTGCCCAGGGTTGACATTCTGTCCTTCCATAGGGCAGGGCATTCACAGAGAAAATGGAATATTGTTTCTTTTTTCTCCGGTTGTTTACAACTATGACAGTATGTGTTGTGAGGGATGGCCATTTTGGCGGCTTGTTCTCCGATAGACCAGAAGCCAGTTATGACTGCCGTAAGTCTACAGGTGTCCCGTCGTTTCATGTTTATTAATGTCGACGATTGCTTGAGGTTGTAGGTGGGCCATAACGTTCTGCTGATTTTGCATTTCGTCTGGTCTCTCCATCTACAATCTGCAATTTCAAGGGAAATTGCATTCTTGACCGCACCTAGTGGAGTGAATACTGGTACTGCAAGAGCGCTATTCATGGCAGATCCCCCTATTGCCATTTCATCAGCTTTTTCGTTACCTTCTATGTTCCGGTGTCCCGGGACCCAAATTAATGTTACTCTTTACACTTTAGAGGTTGTTATAGTCGCGTCCAGCGCCTGGATTGCAGCTTGGCTATCCGAAAGAATAGCGATATTGCCCTTGAAAGAGAAATCTGCGATTAGTAACCTACAGGCTTCCCCAATTGCTAGTACTTCCGCTTGGAAGACGCTACTGGTATTAGGGAGACGCACAGATTTTTCAATTCCAAGTCTCTGAGAATATATACCAGCTCCGACACCACAATCCATTTTACTGCCATCTGTATAGACTGTGGTATCGAAGTTGTTTAGAGAGAATCCCTTATTCCATTCTTTTTTAGATGGAAAGAGTGTGGCAAAATTCCTATTGAACGTTACCATTGGGACGATGTAGTCAGTCCCCACCGAGGTTAACTGAGTTTGTCCAATTTAACAAGGAGTTGGATTTAAAAACCAACAGCTTTTTTTGACTTAATTTGGCTTGAGAATTAGAGATTTTAAAAGGTTTTATGATTTTTGTTTTTTAATTAATTGAAAAAAGTTTTTTTAATATTTTATTTATTTTCTTTTCATCACAAAATTAACTTATATGTACATATGTATATATTGGCTTGAGAATTCAAGAGTTGTTAAACAACAATATTTTTTTCTTAAAAAAAAATTAATAATTTTAAGAAAAAAAATTAAATATTTTTTTTATTTCTTATTTATTTACTTTTTGGGATCAAATGAAAATATATGTACAAGCTAAAGGAATTTACCTAAACCAAAAAAAGAACAATTTTGACTCATTTCGGCTTGAAAATTAGAGAGTTTGAAAGGCTTTACCATATTTTTTTCTTAAAAAATTAATTTGAAATCATTTTTTGTTTTAAATATTTTATTTATTTCTTTTTTAACATAAAATGAACATATAAAGTACAAGGAGGTGGATTAAAAAAAGGGCTTTTTTTGACTCAGTTTTTCTTAAGAAATAAAGAGTTTAAGAGGCTTTTCTACCTTTTTTTCTTAAAAAATTAATTAAATTTATTTTACATTCAATGCTTTTTTTTACTTTTTACCATTAAATGAACATATACAAGGGATTTAGCTCAAAAAACAAAAGTTTAAAAGAGTTTAAAAGGCTTTTCTACCTTTTTTTCTTAAAAAATTAATTAATTGTTTTTATAATCTTTTTTAATTTTTACCATTAAATGAAGATATATGAGAAATTTAGTTAAAACAAAAAACATTTTTTCGGCTCAGTTTGGCTTGAAAATTAGAGAGTTTATAAAGGCTTTTCTACCTTTTTCTCTTAAAAATTAATTAAAATTTTTTTTTATAGTTTTTTTTTTACTTTTTACCATTAAATTAAGGTATTTCTTTGAGAAATTTAGCTCAAAAACCAAAAAATAAAAATAACATTTTTTCGGCTCAGTTTGGCTTGAAAATTAATTAAACAAAATTAAAGAGACTTTAAAAGGCTTTACTATACTATTTTCTTATATACTTTTTCTTAAAAACTTATTTACAATTTTTTTTTATATTTTATATTTTTATTTTTACCATTAAATGAACGAGGAATTTAGTTCAAAAATAGAAATTTTGTCGGCTCAGTTTGGCTTGAAAATTCAAGAGCTTAAAATACTTTAAGGTGTTTAATCAAAGAAAATTATAATTTAAAAATACAGAAGTTGTTTGAATTTAATTGAAAAATACAAAAATAAATTGTTTATTTAGAATTCAGTACATACATATGTACACCTACACACATATGCACCTATATAGTACAATAGTATATGGGCAACAAGATAAGTCTAGTCATATTACCAAGGCAATACCCTCTTGGCATTGCGAAATGACAAACTAATCACAAATTTGATAAGCATCTGAAAATAGTTCGCCTTGAGAAAGTTTTTCGGCAGAGCGGAGAGCAAACATTTCTAATGAAATTTAAGCTAAGATATAATACAATGAGGCAGATTAGAAGGAAAGTCGAAAGAAAAAATTTGGATGCCTTGAATGCCTCATTAATAATAGGAGGAGTTAACAAAGGAGTTACGCTTAACAAAAATTTCAATGCCCGAATATTTAAGAATGTATTTTATGTCACGAATATTATTTGTTAAAATTATAAAAAAAAACTAATCAGTTGTCAACTACAATGGCTCTCTCTGTATGTCGATTCAGACATCAACTACACTTATCTAATACAAATTAATATATAAAAGTTATTTTATTCGCAAAATTAATGCAAATTTCTACATCAAGTACGGCACGTGAAGCAAACTCAAATAAATACAAACGTATTTGTGCATATTTAAATTCAAAAATGTGAATAGGAAAAACATGAATGTATGTCTCTACGTATGTCTGTATGTATGTAGGTATAATAATTATTCCGTATACGTATGTATGTTTGTACGCATGCGAGTATTACTAAAAACAAATTTTACATATACACCAAATTATGGTATCGTTCCAATATTATTTACGCCTAACATATTAACATACATACATTCATACGTACACACACACATATGTATATGTACATATCCGCACTACTAAATGAACACATCCACTTGTTGTTGCTACCGTCGTCAAAAACTATACCAACACCATCGACACTGGCGATGACGATGCTTTGGGGAAGCGGCGCACTTGGCCGCACGCCGACTTGTTTCCACTGATAAATCGTCTACGTCGCTGTTGTGGGAATCCGCTGTGAGTCGCCTCGAGTGGCGTCGATTTGAGTTTATAACGAAAATTTTTGAAAAAATTCTAGCATTCAAACCGAGCTCCCAAATTACATGAAATTTGGCACCCACATACCGACCCCACTTCCTAATTGTATTGTGTGAATTTGAACAAAATCGGTCAAGTGGTTTCGGCGCAAAACGGGATTTTCCACAGTTCCCAAACGCGATCACCGATTTTGATGACCCAAACGAAATCTGATTCTACGCATTGAGACGAGTTCAAGGATACCCATGGGTGTCGGTTTCGAGCTGGTTTAAGGGGTCAAATGATTTTTGGAAAATCATTTTAAATAAGTCGGCGAATGCGTAAACAAAATCCCCAGAAAAAGTCACTTTTACACGCTGTTTTCATAGCGGCATCGCGGCAATGTCAGCATGCGTTGGCATTAGTCCCGTGCGCCGCCCTGCCTCTCCGGCTCATCGAGTGGTTCACATAATATGTACAAACATGTTTTGTTGGCTCTTTCTTTTACGTGGGTTCGAAATAGTTGATAACTTGGGCTACTCTATTTGAGCAAGCCAGCTGATTAAGCTTTAGTGCGCCGCAATTGTATGTATGGAGGCATGTACAGGTGTTGTGTTGTGATCTCTCGCGATCGAAATTACAAATTGTGGCTGAACTCTGTAGAGCGTCGCACAATCACGACTGTTGTGTTGTGTTGTAGTTGTAGTTGTAGTTGCTGAGCATACACTTTGCAGATTTACTGCGCACAAAATTATTTCCTTCAAATATATTATAGAAATTTCGTATTTCCTTTACTTATTTTAGTTTTGGCAAACTAGAAAATCTAGGATGACTAGAAGTCAAGAGGCCAATGGGTCATGGAGAGGTGAAGGTACTTGCGTAACAGTTAGGCCACTGTGGCCGCAAATAAACGAGACAAAGACAAAAGCACTGCTTAGTCTCTTAAGCGAGGATATCTCGAAGGTCGTGGCTTAGATAACCGGTCATTGGGTATTTGGCGGGCATTCCTTGAAATAAGGAGTTTTGTGCATGTGAAGGCACCCCGCGCGACAGTAACCACCCGCAACCCACAACCCACTCATCTAACATCCCTCTCTCTCTGGACCCAACCTGTCGAAACAGCAAGTTTCCTGGGCGTACCTTTAAAAGAGTTAGACGAAGATAACCGGTGATTTACACTACACTGACAAGGTTTAGTATTGCTGCTAGAACAACAGCAACTAGGAGTTTTCTCCCATGAATATTGAAGAAGTTATAGAGTTGGGGAAGGTGAAGAAACAGTTGAGCACTTCCTTGGAAATAGTCGACCCAGCCTTAGCTAAAATCAGAGCAGGTTGTCTATATACATAAATACTTTTTCAATTATCTCACAGAACTGCCTGGCGTGGGGATGCGACCAATCCTGCACTTCAAAAGAGCCACAAAATGGTTCCACGAAGAAAAGTGAATGAGGTGCTCGTGTCGCACAGTGGTATCACAACGGACCTGTAAGATATAAGTCAGTTAAAATTAGGACCTTATCAGGGGCCCTCACAGGACATTGTCTCATAGGAAATCATGCAAGGAGATAAGGCGTTTACACGCATGATTTCTGTCGTAGCTGCAGGATTAAGGAGGAGTTGGAAACAATCCAACACCTTTTTTGCACATGCCCGGCTCGATCCAGAAGCAGGATCCGATATTTAAGATCCTAATTCTTAACGAATATTGATAATCTATACACTTTAGGTATCAACAACCTTTTACGCTGTGTCAAAAGATCAGGATGCTTCCGAGTCATAGCGGTAAAGTGGAACCGGCTGCCATTGGAATGACCGACGACCACCATAAAAAAAATAAATAAATAATTGGCGCGTACACTTCTGTTAGGTGTATGGTGTGCGTCTTGATGTTGTTCCACAAATGGAGGGACCCACAGTTTCAAGCCGACTCCGAACGGCAGATATTTTTATGAGAAGCTTTTTCATGGCAGAAGTACACTCGGAGGTTTGTCAGTGCCTGCCGAGGGGCGACCGCTATTAGAAAAATGTTTTTATTAATTTTGCTTTCACCGAGATTCGAACCAACGACCTCTCTGTGAATTCCGAATGGTAGTCACGCACCAACCCATTCGGCTATGGCGGCCGCCACCGATCACCATAACTTAACCTAATCTAGGAGTATTGTTGACCTTCTGCATTCGTGGCTAAATGCGAAACTGCTGGTCGTGTCTAGAGCCTGGCAGGACGAAAGAACTTCTCTCTCGTTTCCATGGCACGCATTTATAACCGGCCAAGGATGCCGAATCGTTGAAAATGCTGCAAAAAGTCTATGGCGAGTATGCTTTTTGAAAAACACGGGTTTACGAGTGGTATAAGACTTTTGCAGAGGGCCGTGAAGTCGTGGAAGATTTGCCCCGATCTGGTCGCCCATCAAAGTCTTCAAGGGATGAAAACGTCAAGAAAGTCAAGAAAATGGTGCTGGAAAACCATCATTTAAGTTTGAGGGAGGTAGCTCCTGATTTTAGATTGTCTCTCGAATCATTTTGCAATATTTTATACCATCAATTGGGCATGAGACGCGTGGTTGCTCGACTCGTTCCAAGAGAGTTGAATTTCTTTCAAAAAATTCATCGGTAGAAGGTGGCTGAAGACATGCTTGAGCAAGTGAATTCGGAGACAACGTTTATCCCAAGCATTATCACAGGTGATGAGACGTGGGTATAAACCAGTCAACAGGTGCCTGAATGGCGCTATCCACATGTGCCGAAACCCAAAAAAACACGTCAAAGTCGGTCAAAAGTGAAAGTTTTCTTTGATTATCATGGTGTTGTGCACCGAATTCATTCCAAATGGTTCTACGGTAAATGAAGAATATTATTTGGAAGTTATGCGACGTTTGAGAGAGATTGTGTGTAGGAAAAGGCCCAATTTGTGGAAAGAAAACTTATGAATCTCAAACCTTTAATTGCCACTCCGCGGACGCCGCTTTGAGTCGATAGAGGCCATTAAGAAGAATTCGCTGAAGGAGCTGAAGAAAATCTCTTCAAACGCGTTTAAAAGGAGCTTTGATGACTGGACTAATCGTTGCCATATGTGTGTTTTGCGTCGAATGGAGCCTATTTTGAAGGTGAAGAAAAAAATTTTTATGGTTAAACAATTATTTTGCGTTTTATTTACGTATTCCAGGTACTTTTTTGACGAAATGTATTAGATAATTACTTTTCATAATTATTTAGATACTTTAGATAATTATTTTTATGTTTTAGTTTTTTATAAAATTAGTAATATTTGCGTATGGCTCGCATGCCGACCCTTAATATCTACAGTCAGTCCAAAAAGTTTTGTCACAATATTCACAATGTTTTTCATGCTATATTTTTTTCGTTTCTGTCCCGTCCTCCACTAAAATAGCTCACTAATTTTTCTCCAGAAATCGAAGCTGGAGTAGAGTAATGCGACCAACAATCCCCTTTTTGATCGATAAGAAGTTACATACGAGCTACACCTTTGCCTCGAAACTAGAGTTATCTTCAAACGATCGAATAATACAGGTGGCATACTATATCAGCTGTATAAAATGCGGTTGACTGACTTCGTCAGAGTTTGAAATATGAAAATCTAATTTTTATATGAAGCGGATGGCCTAACTAACTGCACTGTGAAAGACGAGTTTTTATGGCTTCCATTGACACACCGTAGCTTTTATTATCAATACACTTCATACACTTCCATTTCAAGCATAAAACAAATTAAAATTTAAATTAAATAAAATTTGCTTGACCCTCTTATTTCTAAATAATCCAAGTCCATTTTGTTTAAAGTACTATTTCAAGAGCTGTAGATGGTTTGGAGCATGTGGCAACTAAGCCTTCCAACTTTCCACCACTTTTTTCAGTGATGATAACTGCCAAGGCCTCAATAATTGTTGACTTGTGTGCATAAAACGCATTGCAGGACTTCAAGTTCTCAATATAATCTTAACCCAGAGCAAATCCTTGATAAATCAGTGGTTTAACAGGCAGTATCGGCCTCTTCTGTTAATAGCCAAAGGAGGTCGGAAACTTTTTTAACATAAAGTCGTTAGCGCTTTTTTTGAGATTTGAAGAATGATGAAGCAGATGAAGCCCGATTACGCCTCACACCAAGCATTGCATTTCGAAGGGGCCATCGGTAGTCAAATGTGAATTAACGTAGATCTAAATACTACATTCTTTTTGTCCACAAATTCATTAAATCAGAGGCGAGCCTTGACGCTCCAATCAGAATACACAGGTTTGGTTTAATAGAGTTGATTAAAAGATTTATTAAATTCTTTTTGTTGCTGAACTTGTAAGGCAACTCAATATAAATGTTTGATGTTGAAAAGTAGAATTTGGGTTCTTTTATTATTTAACGCCATGTCTCAGAAAGATATTTTCAGCTCCCAATTTGTCCGTTTTGTAGGTACATACTTATAAACTTGCTTTTAATATATAAATATTAGTAAGGTAAAACTGACGCTCGTTAACAGTTAACATGCGGAAGACACTGGCGCGCTTTGTTGCAATCGGCCGGAATCGCTTAGGTGATTACCCCTTCAAGAAGGGAATACGAAAAATAGCAGTAGAAGCTAATAAATAAATGCGCTTGGAATATAAGTATATGGGAAATATTACCCCACCAGGTTAAAACGAGCACTTGACTGGTATTATCTACGAGGAATTGATTTCTTATCAGTTAGAAATCTTTAGAACATTTTTTATGATATTTGTTTTTTTTAAGCATGACACAATAGGATGGGCTTGGTAGTGAATTTGCAAATTTACTTTGTTTAGGGATTGAAAACACAGTAAATGCACGTACAATAATTGATGATAACCCAGATGTACGATTAGGCCAAGACGTGACTGGAACCAACAAATGCAATAAACAATTTAACAAAACTATTTTCGGCATATGAACATTTGTGTGTATGTAGATTTAGTCAAAGCATATAGGGTCGCCAATGATAAGGGGAAAAGTAAAATAATTTAAGCGTAATTACATTTACACATAGGTGTGCATATACACATATACACAAACAAACACATGCATATATATGTTTTTGCGTGCACTTATCTTAAAATTTCGCAGAATTTGAAAGTTGTAAAATATCAACGCTTTTGTTACTACTCGGATTTCTTAGACCATAAAAGTTGTTTGATGAGGAAAATGTTTGGGTTCTGCAGCGGAACATGTGACTAGTTTGCCATACTAGATTAAAAAAAAGAATTTTTTACTCAAGGCACATAGAGCAGTTAGTGGCAATGGATGAAAAGCAATAGAGCCACTGAATTTTGTTTTTGCTTTTGGTCCCTAGAATGTAAGAATCTGAAAACTAAGTCCCGCACTCAGAAGTAAATCGTCTAAATGGAGTCAATCTCAATGAATATTGGTTCTAACGGGGGTTGTTGTTGTTGTTGGAGTTCATCCAGCTTCGCAAGAGCGCCAATTTTATCTAACGGTAAGAAACATACAGTTTCGTTGCCATTATCGAGCAAAAGTTTGCAAATGTAATCAGTGAATCGCACTCTGGTGGTTTAGGAACTTCGACGTACAGAAGTTGAAAAAACACCACCCTGCGGCACCCCTTGCTTTATCCTCTTTCGGTTTGAGTTTTGATCTCGAAATATTATTGACTAGTGTCGTCCACAATCGTAGTTTGTAGACCACCTCTTCAGTCAGGGTGCAAAAATCGACTCTTGAAAATCATATAGTAGTGTAGATCCGCTAACTGTCCCGAAAGTCTTAGATAGGTGTAAGGCTTCTCTGTTTTTGGCATTTTTGTTTGAGCCCACGGTTTTACAGTGTGCTTATGGCATTAATTACTACGCATTTGACGGAAACCTTGGTGATGTGTAGCTGAGACCGGATGTTTCGCAGAAGAACGGGAATAGGAGGGCTTCAAGCCTATTCACTACTGGAGAAAGGAGAGTTATCAAGCGATAAGACTCCCCGTGGCGGGTTCACCAAGTTTCAGTAGTGGGACAACGCTCCCTATTTTCCACTTATCGCGGATGATGAGAGTGGCCAAGGACAGATTGGAAGCAATTGTGATATGGGCTACTCCCCTCGGGCCCACATTCTTCAACATCAGCATGTTGATACCGTCAGGCAATGGTATTGACGCTGATAGCGAATCTGAAATTCAAATAAACGAAGTCTTATATATTTAGTTGGTTGACAGTATCCAGCTTTTTATCGCGCTTCGTATAACCCAGAACTAATGGCGTGGACGTGGAGAGAATTTAGTTCTTTCCCTGTTTTTATTTCTATAACTTCTTTGGCCCGAAGACCATTCGGCCACTCCCTTCTGCAGCCATCAAAGTCACGGTTAGCAAACGGGTTACTTCAACCCACAAGCGAGCTTGTCAGACTGAGAGAGGCTGCAGATGGACAAAGCTGATGTTACCTGTAATGCCCGTCCGACTGCGGCAGATCCTCCTGCCATTAAGCAGAAGGGACTGTAGGCGGTAGGACTGATAACGGGCCACTTTCTATGGGGGAAACACATGGAAAAGGTAGGCATCTCAGACAGTGCACGTTGTCTAGCATGTGGAGAGGAGGATGAGACGGTGGACCACTTTCTGTGCATCTGCCCAGCCTTCGCTCGAATCAGGCTTGAGGCACTGATGTGTTAAGAGGCGACCTCCTTGGCACCACAAGATCTACTGTGACTTCTTCGGAAAATTAAAAAGGGAACCCGAGTGCAGTTCAATGGACTTAATGTTGCTTGAGTGCTGTACTTGTTAGTTGTCCCGACAAAAAAACCTATACCTGCTCATCACATATGAAGTTGGCGGTCAGTTCATTCAGCGCGTGGGAAATGCGCACAGTGAAGAAGTTCAAAAATCTTTGTCCAAACCCTAACTGTGTCTGGACGAACAAAAGCTCTATGAACTGCGTAGAGAGGCAGTAAAAAAATCTGAAACACATTTTCAGAGTTCACTAAACTATAAGAAATGTTTGGCGCTAAAGAGATGAATTAAATATTCTTCACCACTCACCGAAGTAACAGCCTGGGCGATTTTTCTTGAGTTCCACAAAGCGCACCAGTTGTTTCTCTCACATGATCGCCAATTAAAAATGACAAGGGGTTCCAATGGCTCTTTCAACGCAGTGGAGGTCTTCCCCTTGCGCTGTATCATCTTCGGACAGCATTGCGAATACTTTGAGTGCCAGAGCGGAGCGGCTGAACCTTAATTAGCTGCACTAAGCACATGTCTGCGTACAGTTCATGCAGCTAATCTAACGACAATCGGTTCAACGTTACCAGAATGACTCGGATCTATATCCGGCCAACAGCTCATACAGCTAATCGTTCCGTCGGCTTCGATAAGTTCCCACGGCAGTCGATTGTACGTTGCCGGAACGATTCGGATTTATATCCGGCCAAGGACTGTCACTCCAGCAGCATTCCCCGTAGATGTATGGGAAATGCTTATGCTGCTACAACAACAACAGCACATTCGATACTCACCAACGCCAGCGCATAAAGGCCCATAAATTACAATACTTTAAATTAATTAAATATACAAAAATGAAGTCATTTAGTAAAATCTATTTTATTGGTATTTTCCCAAAGCTTTTTTTGGAGTTTTTTTTTTGTAGAATCACACATTTTTTGGAATATTTCTATCACACTCACTTAAAACTTTAAAATTATATCATAAAAAGTTCTAATTTCATACTACATTCATAATAAAAATAATAATACATAAGCCTTACGTGTGCATGCACTTAATATCTGCATCCACCGTTAACTACTATTAAAGTAAAACGAAGCGAACTGCTTCGCTGAGATAATCATTGTTTAGCCAAAGAATTTTGAACAAATAAATATCATTAAATTCATGCAGAAGTATATTTCTGCTTTTTCACATCAATCAACGGCCCACGACGGCGCCGATAGCTACATGACGATCCATCATTCGGTCAGCAGTACAGTCCCATGCCCTCATTCTGCTCCACATGATACAAGCAGTATTCTTTTTGTGATGGCGTCAGACCGAAAGTGTCGACCTCCTCTTTGAACTGCTTGATGCCGCCCACGCCAGCCAGATAACCATTCAGTTTAGTGCCAATGTATGAAGTGCGCAGTAGCTTGGCATCAAAATTCAGAGTTTCTACAAGATCCCTGTGACCTTGGAGGCGGTATTTCTGGTGATAGCTAAGGGATGTAGAAAAGAACGTTGAGAATAAATAAATAGAAGTCAGTGGGAGTGTTGGCACTCACTCTTCAGCCGGGTAGAATTTGCCTTTCGGCAGAATCTCGGTGATAATTTTCTCAGGTACGCGCTTCTTTTGTTCCTCAACGATAGATTCCTCGGCGATTTTCTTTTGCTCATCATCATGGTACAAGATCAACGACATATACTGACGCTTGATGGGGTTGGTGAGACCATATTCGTGATTGTTCCAGAAGAGATGCAACAGTTGTTTGAACGAAATGGCATTGGGGTCATAGTCAATCTCCAAAACTTCAGTGTGGTTACCACTATTTGAGGTTTAAAGTTGGCATAAATATATATTTGAGGCGTAAGAGGGGAAGGCGGATAGTAAAAAGCGTTAGTAAAAAAAGTGAAAGGAGAAAAGGAAAACGCAAAGCGATAAATGTGATGAATAAAAGAGCGCAGATAAATGAGAATATGTTGAAATAATAGATAAAGAAAATGTGATTTATAGCACCGGATAATATGATTTATAGCATGAATGGACGAGTGCAATGGGTGAATTTTAAAAATTATGATTTAGTGAGAGAATTAAAAGTTTCAAAAACATTTTAGAGTGGTTTAGTTAGTGTGGAAGTTTCCAGAGAAGTGTTATTAATCACAATTTGATAAAAATGTAATGCGAGAGTTAATGTACATATGTACATACATGCATACACATGCATTTAGATAACGAAAACAAGAACAAGAACGAAAGAAAGAAAAAAACGAAAAAAACACAAAGTTAGTAATTTCTAGTTTTGGAACACACGCTTACAGGCTACGGTACGTTGGTGAATCCTTGGAGCCGCCCTCATAGCCGACAGTGGTGCGCAAGATGCCCTTAGTACCGCCAAACAGCGATTCAGCACCCCAGAAGCAGCCCATGCCAAATGTGGCCGTTTTGAAGGGGATATTCACGCTATGAACGGGTGTTACATTTAGCTCCTTTTGCTCTGCGCGCACGGTGCTCTAAAAAAACAAAAAATAAAGACAAAATTACAATATTTAAATCTACAATTTTATGTACATTTTCTCTCAGGCGGTAATTGACTTCTCCAGCATTGCTGCTAAATGACAAAAATCGGTTCACTTTTTTCCCAAGCAAGTTTGTAGGCGTTTACGCACTTTGTGCATAAATATCTATGTGTTACTTGGGTTTGACATCTAAATATATGTAAGTGTGTATGTATGTATGCAGGTTCCTACAATTATTATGCTTGGTGCTATGTCGTTTGTGCAGGTCGCCTTCTGTGGCTTGAAGACGTCATATGGACAGCTGCTTTTGCCGCTCAGCACAAGGGGCATGTCCAACAAAAGCATGAGCCAGCCGATGCTAAGAAAGGTTAGTGATTTGCAGGCATGCCACGCCATTTTCCTCGAAACACTTGGTGTTTGTACTTTCTTCTATTGCTAGATCTTTCACACTTTACTGTAGGCAACAGCTACTTTTTATTTTATTGATCTTTGCCACTAACTTCGACAGCAATTTTAAGTAAATGTATGTTCTTCCGCTTGCGGCGGCTATAAAACTAAATATACAAATCTCAACACTGGAATATTTGATTTGGCTCTTTGACTGCTGCTACTGCTGCACGCTACGTTATCGGTCGAACGTGTGCAAAAGAACGTTGCCGCCGGCTGCCTGAATGAATGAGAATGCTGCTGCGCTGCCGACCTCTCTGTGCCTGGCATTGGTTATACGCAGACCGGTTATGTGGGCAGATCGAAGTGAAATCAGAGAAAGTCGCATGGTTGTGGAAGTAAATGAATTCCAGCGAATCTTTCACAAGTTTAAGTTTGTGAATTAAAAACAACTTAATAACCTTTCAAAGAGAAGTCCGCATTTAATTTATTATTTTTCACATTGTTTCGGTTTAATTCATTAATTATTATTTCTGTATTTTTTTGTCCACTCAAAAGCCTTTGAACCCAAAAATCTATTTCCTTTCATAAATGAGCTTTTCTGTGTTCTGTTTTTAGAGTTGCCAACCTTCAATAAAACGAATCTCTTTTAACATATAAAAAATCTACCTATTAAAATGTTACCGGTTTCTAATGCGAAGGCACGTGCGCGCTTATAGGCTACCCAAAACAATTATCTAATTTGAGTTCTGGCAATATTGGGTTCACTCGTTTATTATGTACATTTTTGAAATGTAAAAAAGAGCCACTATTTTATATGTAGAAATTTTAAAAAATTGTTTTTTTTCCTAGATGAGCTTATGGCTTAAACAAGCGTATTCAAAGGAGTAAGCTGGGAAAAATGTCTAATGCGCGGTTTCACCAATTCATTTTAATAAAATTTTAATGAGCCTGTTAACATTTAAAGTCGTACAATTTTAATATGAAAATTTGCCATTTTATATTTTAAGTTTGCTTAATTTAAATTTTTTTTTACTACTTCCAAAATCCTTTTCAAATTTATTTTGTAAAATACTTGCTTTTTTTGCTGTTGTTTGAGTTGGCAACTCCATAAGCTTAATTACGCTCATAGTTGCATTTGGAATTAAAGTTCAATGAGCCAACAAGTATGAACTACACTCTGCTCTCTTTACTGAAATGCACTTTAACCCTTAAGTGCTGAAGAAAAGATTGAACAATTGAATAACTATGAAACTATTTTTTTAATATATTATAAAATTGCTATTTGTGCACTGCGACCTTACAAAGATGAATAACTGTAAATGCGCCACGAAGGTACCTCACATGCCGCACATTGGAGTAGGGCAAGTGCATTACTTAACAAAATTAACATTAATTTCTGGTTTGGACTATGTGGCTTTTTGTTAACAAAAATTTGGCATTTTTCCATAACGAAAAATTGAAATGATAGCTGTTTTCATAACACAGCAATGACTTGCTTGGCCATAAAGCAAATCAGACATAAGAACCCCCAAATCACGACTTCGAGCAGTCAAAGACGGCAAAATGGTGCTCGGTCATTTAAAGGTTAATGCAGCGCGTGAATACCAAAGAGTGTACACAAACATATGCACATGTGCTCGAACATCTATATGCACATATTGCAGCGAGAGAGCAGGCGCACGTGAAAGGAATAGTAAGCTGCCGAATGCACCAAACAAATCTGACCTTGAGAAATGGTAAATGGGTGGACAACCCACATGCAAGGCAATTGCATTGGACGTACTAAATGCAGCATTGTTGGATTAATGAGCACGAAAAAGTGACCGAATGGGGCGGGAGCACTGAACCCCTGACGTCCACTCCTACTCGTATCCAAAACAGCTGATTTAATGCTTGTTGTGAAATTCATTATTTTGATTGCACAACCCGTTGACGATTATGAAAGACATATTCAAATTGATATTTTGCACAAATATAAAAAACACTTTTTTTATTTTCAGTCAGTTCACTTAAAGAAAATTTTGATTAATATTGGTTTATTTCATAAGCGCACACTCTTACAATCTTTATCGGTGGACAATCACAGCAGAATCTCCTGATGATTAAATGACTAAAACAGCGAATTAAAGTCATACTGATGAGAGTGAGTGCACAATTTTGAATTTGGTTTTTGTTTCAATTGATTTTTATATTACAAACAGTTTTTATCTAAAATTTTACATTATTTGAAAATTTGTGCTTTATTCTTTCTAATTTCTAATAGCACTGACAGTGCACTTGAACTTGTCAGGCAACGGAATATTTTGTTTATTTTTTTTTTTTTTTGTTGGCTTAATACCGACCTTGCGCACTTGTGCTTTTGCCTTGTTGCCGCAGCGTTGACGTTGCATTAGGAATATTTTGAAAATTTGCTCTGAACTCAGCAAATGTTGTAGGTCGCCTGAGCCTTGAATGGTGCAACGCTGCAGCTTATAACGGCGAATGGTGGGCAATTGTGAAAATTCAAGTGGGCGGCTTGGTAAGGTGGCTGGGTGGGCTGAATATAACTCATATTTGCGGCTACTCACACGAATGCAGGTGTGTATGCATGTGGGTTGTGTGACTTGCAAAAATAGTGAGTGTCAAATTGGTGGCAGCGATTTGAAGTTGTGGACAATTTGTGGACAGTTAGATTCATGCTCATTTAGCTTAATTCGTTTACGTAGAATGAGTAAATAGTTGCGTAGGTGCATATTAAGTGCCCGAGTAGTTTGACTATTGTTTGACATTACTTGACATATTTGCAAACCCAATAAGTGCGTTTGTATCTAGATTTTGGCGCTATAATAAATGAATGACATTTTTCTTGTTGTGCGCAATTAAAGTTCAGCAAAGCATTAACTTGGAAAGTTGTTTTTGTTGTTGTTGTTTAAAGCGTGCAAACAGTAATTTGAAATTTTGTGCTAATAACTAGTTTTTATAAGTTATTCTTTTTTTTATTGTATAATAAATTCATTTACTTTTTTATTTGGATTTTAGCTCTTATAAGGACTAATTTGGAATTTCGTGTGTAACTCTGTAATGTAATTATATATTCAAAATGAGTTCGTTACTTGCCAACAAATTCTAAAATGGAAGTTTAAATGGAATATTAAAATAAATTTACCAATACCTATGCATATGTACATATTATATATGTATTATATATGTACAAATACATACATACATTTAAGCATTAGGAAACTGTTTTGTCCACAGTCTGATCCAAGGTAACAATTAGTGTAAAAAATGTGCAAGATTCAACATATAGAAATTTTTCTAAAAAACATTGGCAGTAAAGAATTTGTCGAAAAAGGTTTATCAAATAATGAATTGTGAAAAAAGTGCAGGTTTTCAGCTTGAACTGAGCTGCTTTGTCGCAGGTCTAAAAATGGAGGCACCTAAAGTGTTTTATTTATTATTTATTTTTTTATTTTTATTTTTATTTTTATTAGGAGCAGAATGAATATTTGCTGTTACTTTCTGCTTTAAAAAATGTCAATAACTGCATTATTTTTTGAAATATAACATTAAAAAACTACCAAGAGCTTTAGTTATGAGGAGAAACTATTTAAATGAATAAACCGAACAGGATATTATTTACAACAAAATTACAACAAATATGTTTCTAGGTTACAATGATTTTTTGTTTTTTAATTTTTTTTTAATTTTATTTCGTTTTATGCGTGCAATAAATTAGATTTAAAAATTTTTCTAAATTCATATTATTTTATTTTTTTTCCAAATTAGATATAAAGAAACACCTTTTAAATGAATAACCCATCAAGTTCGGTTCCTTTCCAAAAATATTTCTAGTTTACAAAAGGATTTTTTGTTTTTTAATTTTTTTTAATTCGTTTAATACGATCAAGTAATCTTAAAATTTTTTCGAAATTCCTATTATTTTATTTTTCTTCCAAATTAGATATAAAGAAACAATATGAAAAACACTATTTAAATTAATAAAGCGAACCTGATATTCTTTCCAAAAATATTTCTAGTTTACAAAATGAGCTTTTTTTTAATTTTTTTAATTCGTTTTACACGAGCAAAAAATTAGTTTTTTAAATATCATTAAATTCATATTGCATATTTTATTTTTCTTCCAAATTACTTTAAAAGTAATAAAAAGTATAGATAGAACAAAATTCGTGTGCCTTGTATCTAAATATATGTGTGTAACTATATATAACTTCCTTTAACTCTAGTTGGAGCGTAGATACATACATATGTATATGAATATCTTCTTTAAAAAATTTTGTCCAAGGGCATTAAAAATTTGCTAATTAAAAAACAAAAATGTTTTTAAATAAAGTGACTCAAAATTGAAAAATCTATTTATATAAATGTAATTAGCTTTAATGGAAAAAAAGTTTTTTTTTGTTTAAATGAAGCAACTAAAAAGTGAAAATCTGCTTTTTAAAATGCATTTAGCTTTATAAAATTTTTTTTATGGTGCATAAATACTTTGGTGGCACATTTAGGCCGAAGGGGCGAGCCTGATTAAAGTTTTGATAGCATAATTGGTTTAAAATAATGAGAGAAATGTTTTTTTTTTCTAAAGATAACAACTCTCTAAATATAGATACATATTCATGTAAATATTTGCCTTTTAAAAAACATCTTTCATTTTATTATTATTTTCGTACGATTGTCAGCTAGAAATCAAACTTAGCCAACGTATTTACTCTACAAATAGTAATGAATTTAAGAAAATTTAAGAAAAACAAAAAAGCCAACAAATTTTTTTTATATAGAAGTGTAAAATATTAAAATATATTTAAGGAGCCGTTCTTTTTAGAAAAAAATAAATAAAAGTTAAGAAAGAAACAAAAACTTCCAGGAAAATATTTTTAATACAAAATAAATTTATATTACTTAAAAAAAAATTATATTAAATAAATTTAGATTTCTTAAACAATTTTTTTTGAATCTATATAAAAATTATTATTTTTTTTGTTAAAATATTATTGACACATATTTGATATTTTATTTTCAAATTATAATTACGGCAATAATATCCGTACTATTCTACGTTCTATTTTTCTAAAGCAAAACTAGCACAAAATATTGGCTGAAATTAAGGTATCAATTTACAAACGCGCCAAAAAAAAAGAAATTGATAAGCCTCATTTATTTCTAAAAATGTTTGATAGTTTTGAGTAATTAAAATCTTTCTTAACTGAAAAATTAATTAGCAAAACCATTTATTATTCAATTCAGCTCTTCTCACCGTTATTTCAATAAACGAATTTTTCTTTCTTTTTTATTTTTTCTTAATTTAAACATCTCTTAAAAGCCGCTTTTTATTATTCTTTAATTCTTTAAAACAGGTACAGCACAAAATAATATTTAAATATAACCACTTTTTTCCATTTGCACAAACATTTTAGAAACCAACCAAATCCACTTCGTTCTAAAAATAAAACAATAATATTTACGCTTTACCCATTAAAAAAACAAAAAAAAAAACAACAACCACCACTTTCTGGCCAAAAAACACACACTTAAATAACAGGTTTGATCGAACAAACGAAATTTTACTCAAAAGCTAACCAATTTTTGTCACGCAGCAAAATTACCACAAACAATAAATGCATATTTTTTTCTTAATAACTGAAAACTTTTTAATATCTTTCGCTAAAATACTTACAACATCCTTCAAGTCAGGCAGAGTGTAGTCAATAGTTGTGATTTCCAAAGCCATTTTAAATTTATTTAATAAAAAACTGTTTTTAATTTATTATTACAATTTGAATGGGAATTTTGCAAATTAATATGTGTTTGCGCGCAAATTCAGTAAATTATTTAAAGTTAGTAATTTTTGTCTACTTAATCTTGCTAAAGGCACAGCGTTCCACTGAATTTTAGTTCAACAACTGTTGAATGGCTTGTCTGCCGTCGCATTATTTATACCCGCCAGCAACGTGTGGACTCTCAGTGATTTGTTGTTGTGCCACTGTATCTGGTGCTCACTTTTTACAAGTTTATTTTATTTATCAATTGAAATAACATAACAACACAAAGCATAAATGAGTATCGTTTAAATTCTTGAGAATGAGATCCGAGGCGTTGATTTCAGTGAGAATTACTATGAGCACCACGGAAGCGCAGATGGGTTGTTATGCAAAGTCGCCAAATGCTAGAGCAGCTGGCTGCTTATGAGTAGTTCTTGGCGATTTATATGTGTGTGTGTGTGAGAAAATAAAAAATAAATGTACGCACTTGAGAGCTCAACTTTATTGGGTAGTGAATTTAGTAAAGATTAAAAATGAAATAGGTAACTAATGAGTTGATTAATAATTTTTTAATTAATTACTAATTTTTTAATTTTTAGTAAAATTTAAGTAATTCGATAATTTAAAACTAAAATGAATTAATTAAAAAATTAGAAACAAAATTTTTAAAAAATAATTTTTGATTAAATATTTTAAATGGCTCTATCACCTCTGTTGTTCAGTCCTGTTGTTATGACATCATAAAACATCCCCAACACATTTTTGAAGAACACTGCCGCAGTGATAGTGTTTGGCCGGAAATAAATTTGGGTCCTTTCGGTATTGTGGAATGTAACTGCTCTATTATAGGTATTTCGCCTGGCTTGTATGAAAGTGCAGTCTGTGTCGGAAAAAAGGAACCGCGATTATTCATGAAGTATAAAAGATATATATTTAAAACTTTTTTTTTCATAAAAGTATGTACAAAACTACGAGTTGTCGAGCATAGTCTGGCATCTTCTTAATGCTTTGAACCAACTTGTCTGCGTAGCTCGTCGACAAACACAACTAGATTTTACGAACTTGACGCCCGAGTTGCTTTAAATCATTGACTGACCTTCCGACAAGATGCGTTTTCATAGTTCCCCAACACATTTTCAATGGAGTTGGCGTCTGGGTACTGAGAAGACCAATCCAATTTCCTTGTTTTGTTGTTTCTCAAAGTGTTTTTCTGGGAGCAGTGGTTTTGATGATGTGAGACGGTAGGATATGTTCGCCTCCTTCAGTCGACGTTCGACATCCATTTTCGTTTTGGTAAGAACTGATTATGCTTGGCGTAGTCACAGAGAAGGGTCCCGCTTAATCACAGTATCATTCATAGCTAGAATAATTAGCCAAATCTGAATCAACGGCGGAAGGTTGTATCCCTTTGAATGTAACAACGCCACGTAAGGCACAATTATTTCCGACTGAATTGCGAAAGAGGAGAAAATGTTACAAGAGGTGAATGCATCCATACGAGACTCAAAAACGTAAAAAATTTTAAAGTTTTGACAAATCATGGAAAAGCAATAGAATATAGTTTTTAATATAATTCATTTCCGAGATAAAAAAAAATATTATATGAAATATAATAAAACGAAAAATCCAAGTCGTTTCGCTAGCAACTTTTTGAAGAAAATGTAACGTTTTAGACAGTTTTGTAATTTACAGGTAGTAATGCAGTTTCGAAAGTGTTTTGAAAAATAACAAAAAGTTGTATGTAAAATTGTGTGCTCAAAGTGGCACTTTTGAGAAATCGTCAGAACTATAGGTAGGTAGGTGAAATGGTTGAAGTGCCTGTCTGGCACTACCCAAGTAGCACTAAAGCGCTGTTTTGATACCATTGCAAGACCTCCAACAGGCAGATATATACAGCCAGCCAGAGCTGTTGATTTAATGGAGAAGATCGATGGAATTTAGGTGGGTTAGCTGCCAAGCCTAGCACCCGAAAATTTACACAGAAAGTGCTCAACAGTCTCCTGCTTTGAAAGGTCCCCACAGCTTCTGCAATGGGGGTTAAATGGTAAACCTAGCTTTTCCGCATGTGTGTCGATCGTCTAATGACCAGTAAGCACAGCTACGAGTTCTGAAATCGAATGACGTGGAGCCACCAGGACTTTCTGAGTCCTCCTCCGTATATTGTACTGGAGCGACAGGGTTTTCGAAATAGCAAATGAAGAAATGGAGCTCCATCTTTTTTAATAAATAAGTTATGTAATTCCCCTTTAACAACAGTCAGGGGGATATTGATAACCGGGTAATAGACCTCTGAGACCAGTCAGTCGCGTTTCCACGACAGTCGGTTCTACGTTACCGAAACGACCCGGATTTATATTCAGCCAAGGACTGCCGCTCCAGCAGCGATTCCCGTACTTGTACGGAGAATGTTTCTGCTGCTACGACAACAACAACAACAACAACCAGTTCAATCGACCACTTCCTGGCAAGCTCATCAGCGACTTAATTTTCCTTTAAGTTCCTATGCCCAGGAATTCAGATCAGAGAAATGTTACCTGCACACCCAAGAGTTTTAATATCTTCCTTACAGGAGTTGGCCAGCTGGGATCTGCATCATGGCGTCGTCAGCGCTTTGATCGGGAAAAATGTTAATATCTCCCTCGCTCCCACGTTCCCTAAGAATTCTGCCTGCCTGTAGGATTGTAAAGAATTCTGCCTGAAAAACACAAGCAATGTTCGGCAGCTTTAAGAAAATGATAGAGAAAAAACAGATGCTCCGACTCCCGATTTGCTCTTGGAACTGTCAGTGATGACGAGGTATTAGCTTCGGCACCGATTTTCCCCTCGTTCCAATCCTGCTTACTTGGAAAGATTGCTCTAGCACCACCCTTAATCTCCAGTTTGCGGATAGAGATATTTTTCATAAACTTTTCCATAAAAATACATATTATCCCAATAAACATATTATCCCAGAGCCCGTGTTGTAAATTATTTTGATAACAAAATTGCTCATATACTGAAATTTCCAAAAAAACCTCTAGCAAGCTAGAAAAATTAAAGCTTACAAACATAAAATTCTCTTGTTTTTGAATAACCCAGCATCTTATCTTAGGGCATTCAACTTAACTAACATAAACCGTTTTTGACTCCAAACACCACAGCAGTAAGCCAACGTCTTGATCTGGATACAATCAAAAATTTTTAAATTTTCTATAGAAACTCCCTTTTAAAACACTTCCAACTTAAAATTTGCTCTGCAAGCTCAGCCTCTGAGCTGTATAGTAATCTTTGCCGAAGAACGGATAAGATTTCTAACTATCATCAAAAATAATATAATCCAAGATTGCTCCTTCGCAAATGCCTTGACGTCAGCATAGAAAAAAAAAAGAAATTAGAAGAGGAAGAATACACACAAAGGTTAATTTTTTTTTTAGTCAATTGCAAAATTCGCAAAAAAAAAAAAAAAAAATAAGGACTTTCAGAAGGCGGCACTTTTTACATTCTCTATATCGCGGTCTCTCACTATTATACAAAATTTATTCATGTTTTATCACCTAATTAAAATTTGACAGTTCTCAATCAAGCATAACTTATGACGTTAATCCTTAAATGAAAATACACAAAAACTTAAGTAATAACAACAAAAATTACACATCGTTTCAATATCTACATTTATGGTGTAGTATTAGTATAACCCTTTGCATTTTTCAAAATATTCCACCTGGGTTATATTTTACAAACCTTCAAGATGATAAAAACTTCCTACTGACTGACACTTGTGTGCAATCTACTGAAAGTAGTAATCTTTTTTGTCCATCTAATAAATTCGCAAGCATGACATCTCATTCTAACTTTCGCATCCAGCCCCTTTCCTAATGATATTTCGACAAATTAACCCTTCAGCATCTTTTCCTGGCTGACGGGCCTAAGCATAACAGGAGCCCCGAGAACTACCCCAACTGCTGGCATGGAAGCGCTTTTAAATTTACCACCGCTACATTTAGCAATGTAAAAGGAACCTTCTTTCCTTTTTCTTCTTCTTCTACCTTTTTTATATGAAAGAAAAACTAAGACCAGGAGATCTTACTGGACACCTCAATATCTTGAACAGGGTTCAACATGCAGTATGCATAACCCTGGCGAATGACCACACGGAATCCGTAATCAATTTTATAAAGAGATACAAGGTTATCTTCCCGTCTAGGGAAGAGTGGAACACTAATCCAACATGGCTTCCAAAACGCTCCAAGGAGTAGGTGCAGGAATAGTGGGGCCTAGAGCACACCAATCCCTAACACTAAGTACAGACACCACAATTTTACATGCGGAGCTCTTCGCCATAATGGAAGCAGTGGAAATCATTTCCAAAAGAGGGTTTGAGTAAGTAAAAATTAAAATACTTTCGAACAGCCGATCGGTTCTCAAAGCCTTAATAGCTTCACATTCAAGTCAAAAGTCCTAAAAGAGTGTAACAATACACTCAACAAACTGGCCATCATAATCAGGTCTCACTGATTTGGGTACCAGGACATGAAGGGCACGAAGGAAATGAGAAGTCAGCGTTTTTGCCAAAAAAGCGACAGAAGAGCTATTCATTGGACCAACCCCATTTTTCGGCTTTAACAAAAATAATATAAAACAGGAAACCGAAAAATTGTTTCAAACTAAAATCAAGGAACACTGAAACGGTACAAGCCGCCTTAATCATTCCAAAGAGTTTTTGAACTTCAAAATCTGCTCTAACCCTAGATAAAAAGGGCCTCAGATTACTCTGTGGAGCACTTACAGGTCACCTTGCCTGTGATAAACACTTTAGCATGCAGGTTCTGCTGTGATGAAGAGGAGTCTATGGAACACTTAGTCACCAACTGTGAGGCATTGGGCCACAGGAGAGACAGAATCCTGGGCTCGTACCTACTAGAGGAGGAAGACCTACAACCGGAACAACCATTACCCTTACCATCTTTTCCTCACAATGTAAGACGAAATGCACTCGCTCGAGCAAAATTTGAAAAAAAAATTTAAATAAAACTAAAAATAAATACTTTTTTAGTAGATTATTTTGTATTTTTACATAGTTTCTATTGTTGGTCAACATTTTCTTCTTTCATAATAAATTACAATTATATTAATATAATTTGTGCTGGCTTTTTTGCTTAATTTTAGTACTATATTTGATTCCAGATAGTCAAAGAAAATAAGTGGAGTACTTTCGCTTCACGATTTTATTTGAAAATTACTCTGCAAATATTACCAAACGATAAAAAGGGTGAATTTATCGTAAATTATCTTATCTTACAGTCGAGTTTATTCTATCAATGCACGCATTTTCTTGGCTTTATTATATACAACTTTTTATTAAAAGGGAGCTTAATCTTCCAAAATAAAACATATTCATATTTTTAAAGTATGTTGCCGCATTTTATCAAATTAATTTTACCTATTCCCTTATTTTCACAAAATTTGGCTAAACTTTCCATTACTACCACGATATATTTGTTTGGGGGGCGGAGGGGGAGGGGCGTGACACCGCCTACCACGCCTAATAGAAAAAGCAAGGTCACGCCATTATAACGATGAAAGTTCCAACCTCCTAGGGTCCCTATAGAACCCCCAGGAAAAGCTTAAAAATTAGATTTTTTACGAGCGTAGTGGCATCTTGTACTGAAATATCGTAGAAGAGAAATTTATAAAGCAATTGCTAACCCAGCAAGCATTTAACTTAGGTTTTATAATTCATAATATATATGAAAATGTTTTATTATCGTAAAATTTGTAAGTGACCCTGACGAAAAATTTATTATTTTTATAAAAATTTTATTTTATGAAATAAAAACGAAATACATTTTTTTTTAACATGAAAGCAAAAACAAAAAAACGCCGATTTTTATTCCAAATTTTCAGTATTTGTAAAAATGTATATTTAAATTTAAAAATGTGCCTTTTTATAAAAATATTGTTTTTGTAACATGTATATATGTACATTTCCAAACAAAAAAGAGCCGCAGGTGAAAATTTCGACTAAAAACTCACGCGATTTTTTATTCCTGTTAACCGGGGAATTAGCTATTGCTCAACTCGTTTCAGAATGGGGACTTTTTCTTCGCAGCGATAAGTAATATCACACCTCAAAGTATAAAGGAATATCGTTTTTAACTTATGGTTTTAATTTATTTTGATAAAATATTTTATAATTCAAATGTATTCAATGTACAAGGAATTAATTGAACAAATTATAATAATTATTTCGCAGTATGATATTGCTTGAAACAGTGTGGCATATATGTAGTATATTACGATTAAAGCAGAAGGCTTTTATGTATGACGAAATATTTCGTCATACCCAGTTAACAGGTTAATTAATCGCCATTTTTGAGTCTAAATTTTCACTAGTTTTGAAAATAATGATTTATCGCGCGATTTTTTATACCAAATTTTCACTTTTTTTTAAATATTTATTTATCGTCATTTTTTATTCCAAATTTTCACTTTTTATGGAAAATTATTTTATCACGATTTCTTAGTCCAAATTTTCACTATTTTTGAAAATATTGATTTATCGAAGGCCAAAGCTTAATTTAATTCTTTTAAAAACTACAAAAGTTCTATCGAACCTGTGCTGGTTTACTGGGGTTATCCGGTTTCGCTTTATTCTTTTCTCACTATCGATCCTTTGACAGTTCGTCCCGCAAAAGGCGCATTCATTAAAGGCGGTGGCACTAGACCAACAACAATGTTCTGTACGTTTGATTGTCAAAGCAAAGTATTGGGAAACTAGAAATCAAATAAGGAATTCGCCTTGTTTCATTCTGAGCTGACAGCCACATGGACAAGGCGAAAGAAAAAAAGAACAAATTAGCTGAGTTACCTACACCTCCTTTAATAGATTCGTCTTGGTCCCGCACATTTATTTTGCACGGTATTACGCACGTTTCGAAGAACATTTGTAATAATAGAACTTTAATAAAATTCGTAGTATTATTGAGTAAAATTACGTTTAAATCAAATCTTAAATTAATAAAGAGTGTTTATGAGTGAATATTGTTACTTTCCTGTGTTTGTATTTAAGTAAGATAAGCGTCTGTAACAGGGCATTTTTTCAAGCTTATGCAAGAATTAAGCATTTTTAACGTTAAATATTGCTTTTAATTCTTAATGGTAATTTATAAAAAGTACTATAAAACAAAACGCTGATATAGTGACTACATTTATGTGCTGTAATTTTTAAATTCAATTCACGCACTTATACTTTATAAACGAATTTATCGTGGCAGCAATGGAAAGCCAACCCCGAAATTTTCGCAAACTGGTTGCTATCAATGAAATATTAAAAGGAGAATAAAAAATAAAAAATGTGTACTATGAATACATTTGTCATCAATAAAAATAAGGCTGTCGCTTGTGTAACGTGAAAGCCACGTTTTACTCCTCTTGTTATTTATGCGGTTCAAATTTAATTCTACTTAGCCGTATAATAAAATCCAAAAGGAACATTTGTATTTTGATTTCCTTGGAATTGTCAGTGGTATAAAATCCCGCCACACCTGCTTTGTGCAGTGTGCTTTGCTGGTCTTTTACCTGCAAGAAAATCAAGAGTATCGAACATTTTGTTGTTTTTTACTTTCATTTGAACTAACACCTTTTGTGTTTACCTTTTGATCCAACAGCGCTATTAACTTCATATCAGTTTCACGCATCTTCTTCGCGTGCTTTACTTGCATGAGTTGTTCAATGTGACTTAATTCTTCCGGATCAGTTATTTTACTGCGCCATTCTTGCATTTCCAACTCAAAATCTGTTTCGACTTGCTTGCGTAGTGTTAGTAAATGTTTCTCTGTTACGTTCTGTATTTCCATGAGTCCTTTGACAATCTCAAAAATGGTGTCATTTAGTAGCGAGTTGGCCAACTCGGTGAGCAGCTCATAGGAGATGCGTATTTGGTAGTTTCTGCATAAAGATTAGCAAAATAATTGAATTTACTAAATTAACTTACTCTGGCAATTGTGCGTGCATCTGTTTTAGCTGATCCACCAGAAAATAAAGTTTACGCTGCAGGAACTCCGGTGTGAGTTGTGTGTAATCTTGCGCCTGTGTGCTGGCACTGGAATTGCAAGCAGCTAAAGCGCTGGCGCTGGTGGAGGGCAACTCTGACTCCATGAAGATACAAGTTTTGGGTTTTTAGAGAATTATTTACCGGTTGATATACTTCGTATTATATATTTTGCGAGATTGTTTACAAATTTCGATGCTTCTTCTTATCTGTTCAAAATTATAACTCGTTCACAATTGCTCCATTTTGTTACATTCACAGTTCTTATGCACAGTGTATATTTACGTGATAAAACCTATATAAATTTTGCATAATACTGAGATACGTTAAGAATCTGATCCAGCAACCGAATGTGACTTCCATGTAACGTTGACAATGTCAAAGAATTATTTGCTTATTATTAATGCCCATACCGCAACATTTGTGGAGAGTAAAAAATTTTAATCCAAGTCTACCGTTTTACTTAATTAATTTTTGTTGTTAGTCTTATCTCGTAAAAGAAAAAGGCAAACTTTTCGCAATAAATCGTTGGGTATAATGTAAATGATATGTTTCCAACAGTTTCCATTTAAAAAAATGTATTACTTTTAGTTGAACTCCCATAACTTGAACTTCTATAGATCGAGTTTTCTACAATTCAAATTAAATCGTTCCATAACTCAAATTTCTCTAACTCAAAATTTCTCCATAATTAGAATAAGAATTTTGGCACATACTTTTCTAAGTTGAATTCTTCTTCCTCTACTTGATTGTCGTGATAACCGTTTAAGCGATTTTACTTGGTTACGCGACAGTCTCTCTCCCACTATAAATGCAACGCCGAGTTTGCGCTCCTTTACATGGCATCGTTAGTAGCCGTCGCGTCGCAAGGTCCAATGCTTTTCTTGCTTTGCCGCGTCCATCGCATCTCTTGGATGACCGTGATGTCAGCTGTTGTTCTTACGCGGACACCAACCAGCCGTCTAGAGGTACCTTTTCCATTAAGCGGCCGGACATTCAAGGTGCAAGCCCTCGAATTATAGTTCTTAACTCGTAGGGATCGTCTTCAGAATAAGAAGTTCTCATCCAAAGCTTCTTTGGGTTTTGCATTGGGGAAGGATTTTTATGTGGCGGGTCTCAAAGCCAGCGCACAATCAGATATCTTGGGTTGATTCGCCTTCTCACATTAGCTTTTTCTCCAACGAAGCTATCCAGACAATACTTGAGCGAAGTCTGGAAGTTGTGAGCTGCTTAGATTATATGCAGTAGAATAGTCCTGGCCACTTCCAAGTGAATGGAAATCAGGTACTTTCCGCACTTGCGGGGATCTTTGCACATGGAATACTAAATCGAATTAATTAGGGGAAATCCCAAATTATGCAATTATTAGTCTCAAATTTTAACACGAGGTTCTAAAATATATATTTTAGTAATTCATCGTGGATTTTTTCTTAGCGATAATTTTTTTTTTATAAACAATTTAAGGCCGCAACTTTGGTCAACAATCAATTTATTTTTGAGAAACCGCCATTTTGTCAAAGAAATGTGTATTGCTTATTCCTTCGATTAATTACTAGATTTAACATAACATTAACGAAATCTGTTTGGTTTTTTACTTTCAGGGGATCCAGTTCAGAGATATAGTGGTCTCCGCAAAACGTCTTTTTTGAGAGCTCCTTGTAGCTCCTGTAGCTCCTTTCGAAGTAAATATTTTTACTAATACTAAGTCTTAAAATATAGTAAAAGATAACATAATTTGCGTAAAAAATTTTATAACAATAAATTTAAAAGTTTTCTCAGAAAAAATTTAGGAAAATTGGCAAAAAAAGAATTGTTTTAATATAATTGCTGAAAAATCCATCGAATGCTTGGATTTCTGTTCCAAAAGAATTAAACCCAGTAATTGCAATTATTTTTTAAAGAATTGCGGCATTCTCTAATTGCTTAACTCGCAAAGATTGGCAGTTCAAAGTAGTTTAAGCTGAAATCTGCAAGACTATTTCACACACTCGTTCAAACAGTCGTTGTTCAGACGGCAACGAAGTGATATTGTGTTAATTTTTTTCTTATATCAGTAACACATTCTCAGTTTTTTCGTAAACAAACCTACTCATAACTCCTGCTACGTCAGCCCATCCGCTCATTCTGTCAATTCCGCTGAGAGCCGGCTAACGGCCCAATATTGGCCACACCATTAAATATCTTTTCACCATGACCACAAGCCACAATTGTATTCAACATCGCGGCCGGCTTAGCACACAAAGGTTTGTGTCTGAACTATGCACTCCAGCGTGTACACCAACCACATTGAAAGAATAATAAACACATGTGAATTTGTTATCAGTGCCGATTCTTCGTCAAGCATGCCTGATTATACAACACAAGAACAGCTGTTTCGTTAGGTTAAGCATGTGAATCGAAGGGGGCAAGGGTGGGGAAAATGCAGAGGTATTTTACTCAAATCTGACTGTGTGTGTCTGTATATGTGCGAGGAGAGCACAACATATGAACGGCATGCTGTGTGGCTGCATACAATATTCTCTACTTAGTATCTGTGAGATACTACCATTCTACTATTCCGGTGCGGTATAATGTGGGGTGTTTGGCCGGCACTACTGTCAGTTGATTTTCATTAGCTGAGAAATTAACAACGGTATTGGTTGAGGTGATATACCTTCGATGGTGCATATATACGCATAAGAATATAGAGTCCAAGTGGTGGTAGTGGTGAATTATACAATATAATAAAATAACTCCAATCAGCCCCCTTTGGTGAACTGCACGTTGTTCTTTTTTTTGATCAACTAAGCCCTACATAACAACTTTCCCAAGTTTTGGCGAAAGTGAACTAAAGTTACTAAAATATGTATATTATGTAAAGTGGCTTAGGAAAATGTTAAGTGTACAAAAGTGTTTGCATTAAACAACTGCATATTTTCTGATTTTTTTTTTTAAATTTATGATGAAATTAAAGTAAATTTGTATTATTTCAATTTGAATGGTGAAAAGTTATGAGAAAGCAATAGAATAACGGAACAATACATAAATATACAAAAACAAATACACGTACAAGTAAAATAAATTCGAGAAATAAACATTTTTATTAAATAACAAAAGGCAGTGCAATTGCTGCGCAGGCACTGAGGACAGCGGCAGTGTTCGAGTTAAGGACAAGTGCGGTCATTGAGACGAGACAAGGGCAAATAAATTTACATACGTACTGTATATATAATACATATAAATAATTGAAAGAATTACATTGCGCGACGGTTACGAGTGCAATTTTCTGAACGCGATTCTCAAAGCTTTGCTGCATTTGAATTGGAAATTTTTTCCAACAAACACGTGCTATTACGTTGCACTGCATCCCTGCAGCTCTGGACGATACTAAGGTGTCAGTGAAAATTTTCCACCGTCTACCGATTTTTTTCCGTGCAATTTTATCCGCGCGTTCGTAAAATGTTGACCGTGTCCAAAGGCCCCAGCAAGATTGTGGCCAAAACTCGCAGAGGTTAGTATGTGCCTACAATGCTACTTATTTTCGAAAAAAATAGATATAAAAACATATTTCCGGTTAACAGTTCAATAACCGTTAGCGGTTGCATGCCCCTGAAATCAATAAGGATAATCGTTTTCCATTTGCAAATGTCAGCGAAACAGAATTGAAATTGTTATGTCACACAAAATCTCGAGGCATACAAATGCGTTAACCCCACCGTCGCACATCTCACCACCCGCCATTGCCTTGGCACATGTTTGGTGAGTGTAGTGTGTAATGAGTGTGATTTGTTGTTGCTTGCGCTGTTGCTGCTCATTTCGTGGTGTGGGTAGCGAAGAAAACACTCGTTTTCTCGAAAATACTCTGACGGAGCGTTGGCAGCAGCGGCATTCATACTCTTCAGTGGCATTGGCATGAGGTGTTGGTGTGGAGTGCAGCTACAACAGCAACAACAACCAGCTCCAGCTAGACTGAATACATTGAGTGCTATTAACAAAGCAGGCCCCCAAGAGCATATTTGCAATGTCAGCTACAGATGATAAGTGTGACCAGTAGTGATAATTTTAGAAGAAATATTGATAAAAATCAAAACAAAAAAAAAAAAAAATTTAATCGATGAGGTTGCTTCAATAGTTTAGTATACTTGGGATATATATATTAGATAGGAAAACCATCAACAAGGTAAATAGAAGTTGGCAAAATCTCACAATATGCGAAGTAAGCAGACAGAAAGTGCCGAAAAGGAACAGCGGTCGATCAAAAAGCTTGTTAACCCTTTCGGTACATCTTTTTATTGCGCCATCCAAAAAATCCAAATTTTTGTCTGAGTATTTATTTTAGGACCAATAACAATACAAATAATTTTTTTTTTTTTTTTTTGTTAAGTGATTTTTTTTTAATGTTGCCATATGGCAACAAATGTTGTGTATTCGTTTCAATCGCAAATAAACTTCTTCTGCAATCTAATTCAAGTTAACACCTTACAAGAAATTTGTTGCCATATGGCAACAAGCTTAGTTTTAAAAATTAGCACAGCTTTTAAAGCTGCTAGCAAAAAAATATTTATATGCCAAATGACAGATTGAACATTTTTCTATATACTTTATTCAAAAATTGTTGAAAACATTTGCCCAAAATGCCTCAAAAATCTAAAAATGCAAAATACAAATTTCAGAGTGAAGTGCTATATGCCAGAAGGCTTTCTTTAAAAATGTTGTATTATTCCGATATATAATGGGCGGTTATTATTTATTTTATTTCTGTTTAACCATTAAACTTCAATTTTTGAAAATATGTAACGAAAAAGTTGATATTTTTTACAAGAGAGTGTTGACGGCCTTTTAAAGTTTACTGTTGCCATATGGCAACAATATCGCGAAAGGGTTAAGATTTAACGGAGAAGCTATAAGAAAAATGATAGGGGTATTAACTGGTCATTGTTTAATAGGCAGCCACGCTAGAAGGTTAGTACTCCCGTACTTCGATTTCTGTAGAAGCTGTCTTAATACAGAAGAAGAGGAAACACTCAAATACCTTTTATGTGAGTATGAAAGCTTAGCTATGAGGAGGCTGCGCACTCTTGATACGGCATTTTTAACTGATGTAGCGGACATAGTGCATCTAAAACTAACGAAGCTTTGTTCGCTTATTAAAGCTACCGGATGGTTTGAAAAGGAGCCCATAGGGTAAGGATAAGTTCTAGTGGTATCACAAAATACCTACGAAAGATCAATGTGTGTCATGCGACAGACACCCTACCTATCTACCTACCTACATATTTGGCTTTACAAATGCGTCTATAGTACTTCCCGAAATATCCACATGACTAATAGGATTTTCATTGATTAACTCGCATACTCGTCCAAATACATTCCGCCAAGGATTTGTTTTGGAGACCACAAATTGATATCAGCCTCGTTGTTTCGCTTAAATAAATTGCAACTGCTGAACATTTTTGAAATGACTACAACCCCAAACACGAGGCTCATTCCCATGTCAGCCAGTTTTACGCTGCCGGAATGACTCGGGTTTTCCTCGACCAAGGGCTGCCCCGTCTAGTGAACCGTTTATAATCAACGAGGCTCATATCGGTTAAATTATTGATGACATTATTTGGGAGTTTTTCAAAGTTGTGATAAGGTCGGGCTACTAATTTTTTATTGGATCACTATTCTGTAAAGCAAGTTTTAATGAGCCTAACATATCGGTCGAAAAGTCCAAAGAAAATACGTTTTTGTTTTTAAAATAACTTTGTTCATCAAGTTAATTTCCATTAAGAACAACTCAATCATTCCAGCTCCGCTCTAACTTAGAACGATTTATCTTTTGTCTCAAAAAAGGCCTCAGTATGAAATTTTCTACCGCCGAGCATTTTTAGGTTTGCAAACAGCCGGTAATCGCTGGGAGCCAAATATGGCGCATACGGTGGAGCAATTCGAAGTTCAATTTATTGTAGTTTTGCCATTGATATGATTGTACTTTGAACAGAGCTTTACGATGTCAGCTAACTTACCCAGCTTTACTTTTCAATCATTCAAAACGGTTTTGTGATTTTGTTTTTTTATGATTTCTGGTGTTACCGCCTCATTTAGACGTCCACTCCGTTGTGCATCATTGGTGTCTCTACGACCGCATTTGAGCGGAGTCCCCACAACACTTTTCAAGCTATTCCTTCGTTTGAACGGTATTTCTTCTCCATCAAAAAGCAGTGTTAAATTAGAAAATGATACTATTTTTGCTCCATTGTTTTGAAAATAGCGAAAGTAGCGTCACCCATATCACAATAACTCACGAACTAATGAATAGAATATCGTGAAATTTGAACATCTGTCTTTTTAAGGTTAGTATTAACTGAAAAAAGGTGTTAAGTCCGGGACTTTTCAGCCCATTTGTTGCATATACAGTGTCCTAAAAAAGGTTATGCACACTAAAAGTAAAAATTGAAGAAGACAGGTACGCCATCTTTTTAGTCTACGCAAATTAAGGCCAATTTTGATCCATTTTTAAATGTTTCTTTGAAGCTTTGCTTCTAGTTTCCAATAAGATTTCCTTACGACGTTTGTGGATATTCGTGGCTTCCCATAACGTTCTTTGCGAACCTCTTGAACAGTTTCGTCTCTTAAAAAATTATCCATAATGCAAGGAATGGTGAGTCTAGTAAGTGTAGTAGGTCTCTCTACTAAGCACGCTTCTAAACTGACTTTGCAAGAATAAAGTACAAATGGATGTACCTATATTAAACATTTTTTTGGGGCACATTGTAGATGATCCCACTGACTATATAAGATGAATGTAAAAATAATGAGTAATAAAAAAACAAATCTAACAATATCGACTAGAAATTGTATAGGAATTTTTTGAGATTTTATTACTTTGCACTTTGTTTTCCGAAAAAACTTCCTGACCTTCAACGATTGCGCAACTTTTCTTGCGAATACGGAAGCAATGTACTTGCCAGACATTCAGCATTTAAAATTTAAATCAAATCTTATTTTTGTTTCGAGTCCAAAGTTTATTTTTGTCACATGCATCAAATTCAATTGCATCAGCATGAAGTTATTCAGCACTGGCTTATCGTTGTCCGCATTAGCATGATGATCATCATGAATTTTCTGACTGAGTTTCGAGTCAATGATGAGTGAATCATACCGGCGGGCCGCCTCTGTAATCGCTTTTCGATGCTGTGGTGTCTCTGGCATACGTTCGGTCCTCTACTTCTTTCCTTTTTCCTTTGAATACGAGTTTTTTGTGGTTTACGTAGTGTAGTCTATAATTTCGTTCGCCTATCGTTGTATTTGGATTAATATACGTTTTCACCGCAAAAAGATATGTTATAAGGTATCCACTATTGCAAAAGTTCCAATCAAATAACGCAAGTTTAGGGCGTCTTTACATAACACGTTTAAGGTGTCTGGCTTATGCTAATTTTTTCCTACTTTAGCTTTTTAGACTGAAAAATTATGTTAAGTACTTGAAATACGAAAACTACAAACTTTATTTAATCACTCTCTATTAGTTGGAGTACTGATGGGACACTGTCTCAGTCCACATCACGCAGCCAAAAGGGGACTAGCCCAGAGCGATGCGTGTAACAACGTCGCAACGAAGAGAATGCTAGGGGTACTTTGGAACACCTGCTTTGCCTGCTCTTTGTAGGACGCGACAAATGTGCCTAGGATCAACATATTTTTCATCCTTGAAGGATATTGCTGATAAAAGGCTGAACGGCTTGTTAAAAATCGCGAAGACGCGCATTAAGAATTACAAAAAATAATAATTCGACTACAAATACATAGCACTCGTTACACAACAATGATCGTTAAAGGTCTAAGTGAAATTTTTTTACCGATCAGCCAGCACTACCTAACCTAGCTTTTTTGGTCGCAACTGAATTCCATTTATATTTGGTGACTTATCATCTGATTTATGAAAATAAAGCATCCGTGGCTAGCGCTGCGTTATCTTTGTGTTTATTTAACAGTTCTATTGTTATTTAAGTCTTTAAAAAATAAAAAATAAAATAAATTCTCAATGGTAATAGGAAAACATTAGAAATTAAAAAAAAATAATAATTTTTATACATTTTTATACAAACATTAATAATCTACATATACGTACACATTTTTATGTACTATATATGTATAATCGCTTAAGGTCCAAATAATTCCCTCTTTGCTATCTTCATTTTTAAAAACGCATATTTTTATTAGATAACCAAAAAGCTGGTCACCCAAACATATATTTCGCAGTACATGCAAGAATATAATGGAGCAAAAGAGCGGACATATTAAAACAAAAGAGCGCCACTAATTGTGAGCGCCACTGGTGGGCTTGTTCGCAATGTATTATTGTTTTGTTTTTGGTTTTTTATGAATTTTTATTGCTTGCCGGCTTCATAGTTTAGCAGCATAAACAACAATAATAGGAGCGAAAGTGGGCAAAAAAAAAAGACGCAAAAAAAATCCACTAATTAATTTGTTTTCTGTTTTGTAAATTTGCCGATTTCCTCAATGCACACAACAACTGGCGCTAGGAAAACGAGCCACGAATCTATAAGTACAGTGCACACACACATACGCGCGCACACACCCTTTGCTCAACGAACTATTGTAGTTTAGCTCAAAGTGGTTTATTCAAATTTGCTAATTAGTTGATTTACTGTGATTTTCGTATTTTTACGATTTTCTTATTTTTACGATTTTCTTATTTCTCGCAGGTGTTCCACAAAATTATGAGAAATTGTTCGAAATCAAGGAGAGCGGCCGTAGAACCTCTGATCTAAATAGTCCGGAAAAGAAGAAGTAAGTATAATATTTAGTATTATATAATATTTATATAAATTGTTTTACTTGTTGCTGATAGCTAAATCTTTATTTTTTATAATATATTTTATATACAGCTGTAGACAGAGAAGTAGCGCATTTATGGTATCCTCAATACGAATTGTTATTTCTTAGAAGATTAACTGATATTCATATAATATTTTTATGCCATCGTTATGACGTGAATCACTTCTAACTAAAATCGGGCAATAAGTACCGTTAACTTTTTAATGTTTCTATTCGCCACGATTCACTCGAAATGCATATTACTGTGTTAAGCTGGCCACAAACAGCGTACAATTCCCAGCGATTTGTTGTAGTTGGG
The DNA here is from genome assembly GCA_037575425.1 of Anastrepha fraterculus. Lineage (NCBI taxonomy): Eukaryota > Metazoa > Arthropoda > Insecta > Diptera > Tephritidae > Anastrepha > Anastrepha fraterculus. The sequence goes on from JAYXIM010027529.1 coordinate 37,171, forward strand.
AGGAAATTCATCGTGCATGGCGAAGTGGGGGCATAAATACAAAGTAATTGAACATTTTCATTTACCTGGGATTTGTTGATAGTTTTGGGATTTTCTCATTTTTTTACTGGTCTTCGGCGAGGTAAGAGTAAGCGGAAAAATGCAAATAACCGAAACGACCCGGATTTATATCCGAACAAGGGATGTCACTTCAGCAGCATTCCCAGTATATGTATGGAGACTGTTTATGTTGCTACAAAAACTACAACAACAACCAGTTTTAATAATTTATAGTGTTTCAAAAATGCGCATTCATTATGGCAAATAAGAAGAGAATTATTCAAAAACAGAGTGGAAAAAAATAAATCGTGGGAGAATTTGCTGACAAAATACAAAAAGGTAGAAATTGATCCAACTATAGAGCGAGTAAAAAAGAAGGCACATCGGTCGACATTCAGGCGGAAAATATAACAACTTCGGAGAAGTGAAAGGTCTGATGCCGGAATTCTGGACATTAATGTGTCAAATTTATGGTATTTCAATATTACTATTTTTCCTCAGCTTTGTGGTGAAATATTTGCAAGCTCCAGCTAGGCTGAACACGTTGAGTGCTATTAACAAAGCAGGCCCCCAGGCAATTAATGTGCCAAATTTATGATATTTCAATTAATATTTTTCCTAAGCTTTGAGGTGAAATATTTGCTAAAAAATTTCAATCCTTAAGACTTTGATCCGAGGCAAGAGAGAAAGTAAACTAGCCCTTCCTAGTGAACAGTCTATCAGAAAGTTCGAAAGACGCCTGGGCTATTCAGCAGTGCAAGGCCAGCATTAAGAAAAGTAAGCGTGACATTTTGAAGCCCTCTCGAGCGATAACGCTGGACATACATAAGTGAGGAATATGACCCGAATATATCAAGCTGACTTGTGCAAAGTCGTTCTAATTGTATGGGCGTGACAGCAGAAAAAAACCGCTATTGTCAAAAAAAAAACCAAGGCACCGTTTGTCTGTCACAAATGCCCATAAAAGCAAATATGTAAAATTCTAGAAAATAATCCTTTGTGAGGACGAAACGAAAATTAATATGTATAATTGATTTTGATATGGAGACTTTTGTTAAACATGAAGAAAAAACAAAAGTTTCACTTCCCAGTACACATTAAAAACTGTTAAACACGGTGGGGCTAATTTGAAAGGGTTACATTTTCTTGGAATACCAAAGTGATAAAAAATTAGATTTGCAAAAAAAAATGCAGTTCTGGATTGGCCAGTACAAAGCTG
>JAYXIM010027534.1:0-12300 GCA_037575425.1 Anastrepha fraterculus
ATTAAAATCGCTTGTGACACTCATAATTTTGTATACGGAATAAACAATCATCAGCGTATACATTTTTAGGCATTTCATTTGTTTCGGTAAAAATGTACTAAGCTCAGCAAACAAAAGTCAATCGCAGCTCATTGGTTGAAACTCATTTTCTGATCGCACTAAAGCGCAAACTACCAAGGATGATGGGATAACTAAGCTTATTTGCATCCAAATGCCATCATTATTTCGCAGTAGGGTTCTGGGGTAGTATATCGAATGAAACGTATTTTTTAAAAAACAGTTCGGAGTTTTTTAGAACACAGGGTGCGTTGCCTTATAGGTAATGGGCGTTTGAGCCAAGGTGGATTGTTTACGAAAATCTGTTTGAAAAGGAATTTAATTTTATTCAACTCCTCTGCCAATTATATACATACATACATACATTAGGGTGTCTTACGAAAAAAAGTTTCGAGATGTTAATCGGTATTTTAAGATTTCCGCCAAAAAAAACAAATATAAAGAGCTGTACCGAACTGAGAGTGCCGCTAAATTTGTATAAATAAAATCAGTTTTTAAACAAATTTTGCCAAAAAATACTCGGTATTTTAAAGGCTATTCTATTTTAAGACTTCCGCAAGATTTTTGGACAGATATTAAGAGCTGTGCCGGTTGATAAATATCTACAAAAATCGAGATTTATGAATAAAGTAAATTAAAACATTTTTATTCATCAGCTCGATGATAAGAGACTTTAAGTTCAAGAGGTTTGCAAAATATTATCAAAAATTCAATCAACGGAAAGAAAATAATGACGTTTTGAGAGATGTTTTCTAATTGATCCTTTCACCTTCCTGACCTTTCAAAACTCTTAATATTTTTTCGAAATATCTTCGCTCTCATGAAGACTTTTTTGTGTATGAGCAAGTTGATATCTCAATGGGCAGATAATAACTTTTTCCTTCCAATTTGTATGAGGATTTATATGCAAGAGCAAAAAATTTTAGTGGAGCAGTAAAATTATCGATCCTCCAGCAAAAATATGAAATTGTTAAATGAACTGGTAAACGTTTAAACGAAATCGATTCCACCCCGCTAAAGATTTCATAACAGGAAGGCGCAAAACAAGCGAAATACGGTGTAAAAATTTGATGGCCCAGCGATACCTTAACTTCTTATCCATTAAATGGTAAAATTTACAGCGAAAAAGAGGGCAATTCTAGTGAAGTGAACCAAGGCGAGCGTATTGTGATGGATCTTATTTCTCCTTGTAAAAATTCTGAACGAAACGTTACTCTAGGTAATTTTTTAATTTTGCTGCCGTTCCGAGAAGAACAAGCGTTATGTGCCCGAAGAGTTGAAAACCTCCAAAACCCGAGAAATATTTTCCAGCGAATTTGAATTTGGGCCAAGTGCAAACATGACTTCCTATGTCCAAGCTAAAATATCAAAAGCTGTAGCTTTACTTTCGTGATTCAGTTGTTTCCGCTATGAAACAAAAGCCTGAAGTTATTCTATATTAGGGCGTAAGGGCTTTAGGTCCAAAAGTAATACACCTAACTTTTATGCGGATGGTTTTAAAAAGACTAGTGGAGTAGGCGCTGGGATATACTATCCAGAGTTAGATTTAAGGAAGTCGTATAAGCTTCCAGATTACTGCAGGTTGAATTGTTTCCTAATAGAGGTCGCCTTTAGATCCCTTCATTTGTGGAGCAACATCAAGAGACACACCACTGATAGCAGAAGAAGCTCAGCCAAATACTAGGTTGAGGTTTTCGCAGTTGGAAAGGCAGCAGACTTAGGTCGTACAACTACTAGGAGCATCTTCGAGGTTCACTTTTATATAGATAGTCAGGCAGCCGTTAAGGCAATCACATCGTTTAGTATAAAGTCCAAGATAGTTCTTCACAGCAGGGAGGCAGTAGAAAGGTTGACAACGAATTGTAATCTGATTTTCTATTGGGTTCCAAGCCATAAGGGCATTGAATGAGAAGTAGACGATTTAGCGAAAAACCGGGTCTCTCTATCTTCGGATCTTGTTATCAAAGTAGGAACATTATATAACGAACCAGACGAAAATATGATCAGAAAATTCAGGACAAGTGAAAGTGTCTGCCCACTTGCAGGAGCATGACGATCCTAGACGCACTCGATTTACACTAAAACTAACACAAAGAGATTGTAGAACTATGATAGGCGTGCTGACGGGATATAGCCCAGTAGCAGCGTATGCTTACAAAATAGGAATCTCGGACAGCGAGGAATGCAGAAAATGTAGGGAGCAGGGTTCAAGGGAAACTGTAGAACATCTCCTTTGCGGATGCCCTGCGTTATTCAAAACACGCTTAAAATACATAGCTGTGGTCACCACGGATTGGGTGGATTGGAAATGTTTCCTTAATTTTGCGATAGAAGCAGACACCATGCGGGTGGACTATTTCAGAACGCATAACTAATGAAGAACTCCATCTGGTATCGGTATGGGCCGAACCGATCTACAAGTCAACCAGGTCAACCTAGCCTAACCCATTCTATGATACAATAAGACTTAAAGCGGTGTTGACGCAATGGATAAAATGTTGTCTGAACAGTCAACCAAAAGAGCAGCAACACGTGGGCCTTTGGCGATGTTTTTCAATTTGTTGGACATTTCAGCGCTGGCAGCTTTTGAACAATTTTTGATAGGAATATTAACTGACTATATAAGTTAAGGCGAGCCGATCTCTGCACCCGACAGTGAAGATGAGTTTCAGGCTAATGATGAGTCACAACGAGATATTACAGGGCGCATCAAGAAAAAGGGTGACTGCGATATGCGCTATCGAAGCTCGAAGAGAAAAAAGAGAGAAAACGCGACCTACGTGAATGGATGTAGCAAGCAAACGCATTTTTCTTTAACTTCCACATGTAATATTTTTCATGAGGACTATTTAGAAAATATATTTCATCCCAACTCAACCCCTTTAAATGAAACTCACTCAAATATTTCAACCAAAGCGCGAATTGTTTTCCACGTCAAAAAGTTGCGTGCCGAACGTGAGTCACATTCGAGGGTTGTTATTTTGCTTCGCGGTGTTCCAGACGACACGTTTGGGCATGTTGGGTACTAAACTAAACTAATCAAATTTTTGCGAGAAAAACTGGAACTCATTCAAGCACCCAGTAATTTTTCTCTTTCAAAATCGAATGCCAGAAGTTTTAATGAAACCAGGAACCTTTAATGTTTCTACAAACAAACAAAAAAAAAAAGTATTGCTTGCTTCATTTTTAATTATCCACTAGAAAGCTTGCCTTCTGTGGACGTTGAAGTGAACTACATGCAACAGGTGTTCCTTTGTGTAAAATGCGATTCAGAATATTTTTTAAGTTTGCCTGCAGGTGTTGAAATGGAAGCGAAAAATTGTTGTTTATTCATTTCCTAGCTATGAACGCGCAATTATTTTAATACTATTGTTAATTATGCACACAGATTTATAAATATAAATATGTATGTGTTGTACATTAAGGTGCACCACTCTCCATACAAAAAAAATCGATACGGAGTTTTTGTCCAATTTAGAAAGTTTCTTATAAAGGGTGGTTAAGTTTTAAAGGCCGGTGTTGGTTTAGAATACATTAGAATTTTTTTAGAAAATTGTTACCACTTCTCCTTATTATGATAATATTGGTGTGACTCAATTACGTATGGAACAAAATATCGGCCAAATGGCCACCGCGGCCTCGGCGACACACCTCCATCCGTTGGTCCAAATTTTCGATGACGCTGAGGCATAGTTGAGGTTCTATGCCGTTAATGTGCCGAATTATCTCATCCTTTAGCTTTTTAATTGTTGCTGGCTTATTGACGTACACCTTTTTTTTCAAATAACCCCAAAGAAAGAAGTCCAACGGGGTCAAATCGCATGATCTGCGACGTGAGATTATTCGGCCATCAAATTTTTCGCGCAAAAGAGCCATTATTTCGTTAGCTGTGTGACAAGTGGCACCGTCCTGTTGAAACCACATATCGTCCACATCCATATCTTCCAATTCGGGCCATAAAAAATTCGTTATCATCTCACGATAGCGAACACTATTCACAGTAACTGTCTGACCGGCCTCATTTTGGAAAAAATACGGCTCAATGATGCCGCCGGCCCATAAACCGCACCAAACAGTCACTCTATGGGTGCATTGGTTTTTCGGCAATCACTTTTGGATTATCATTCGCCCAAATGCCCCAATTCTGCTTATTGGCGAATCCACTGAGGTGAAAATGTGCCTCATCACTGAAGATGAAGTTCGCGATATACATTTTGATTTGAACGCCCGTTTTCATAATAAGCCTGAATAACTTTAGCGCGTTGCTTGATTGTGTATTTTTCCATGGTTCAAATTGAGTTAGTCTGAAATTGAAAAATGTTAAATAAAATACAGAAAAAAACTTTATTTTAAGATTTCCGTCAAAATATTTCGAAATGTTTTATGGATTTATGAGAGCTGAATCGATTTGAAAGTGTTTCTAAAAATCTCATTATTTTGATTGCGTTTATAAATTTTTTCCACATTTTTATGCAAGCTTTTTGAGCTTGAATTATCCTATCATCTGAGGAGATTTTTTAGAAAATATGTTTGCAACCTAATTTTATTTAAAAAAGACCCGATTTTTAGAGGAATTTTTAAATTAATGCATCTCTAATAAAACGTAAGATTTTTCCGAAAAATTTGGGGTAAATCTTAAAATATAATATTTTTTGAAATATTTAAGGAAGGCCTACAACTTTTCTTTTGGTAAGACACCCCAATGTATGTACATAATTGACAGACGAGTTGAATAAAATTAAATCCCTTTTCAAACAGATTTTCGTAAACAATCCACTTTGGCTCAAACGCCCAATACCTATAAGGCAATGCACCCTGAGTTCTAAAAAAACCCGAATTGTTTATAAAAAAAATTATAAAAAAAATTTCGTTCAATATACATACTACTGCGAAATAATAATGGAATTTGGATGCAAATAAGCTTAGTTATCCCATCATCCTTGGTAGTTTGCGCTTTAGTGCGATCATAAAATGAGTTTCAAACAATGAGCTGCGATTGACTTTTGTTTGTTGAACTTAGTAAATTTTTACCGAAACAAATGAAATGTCTACAAATGTAGACGGTGATGATTGTTTATCCCGTGTACAAAATTATGAGTGTCACAAGCGATTTTAATCGGGTTTAGAAACGCTTGGCGTCGATGAAAGGCCAGGTCGTCCGCAGTGTAGAATACCCCTGGAAAGCATTGAAAAATTTCGTGATTTTATTATGGAAAACTAAAAAGAAATTGTCTGTGAAAATACATGGAAATAATTCCCGAAAATCGGATTGTAGATATACCAAGAGCACTCTGAATGCCTCCACTGACCAACAAAAAATATTTCTCACAAAAGATGCGCTGGATTTCCGCATTCAAAAATGTTCGCTTCTTTTCGGAATAGAGGGTGAGTTACATATTGTAAACTTTTTATTCACGCAGTGCACATTTTTTATTTAATGCCATATTTAGCTTTTGTTCAAAAACATATTTTCCATGGTGATTAAATTTAGCCAAAAACAATGTAAGTAAACAATGAAGGTTGCAAACACAAAAAAAAAAAAAAAGCACAAGTGAACCTCCTCTTTATAAGCCAGCCATTTAATATAAAATTTTTGCTATAAAAGCGCCCTCTGAGCACTTAAAATTTATTAGTAACTGGAATCACTTCTATCCAATACCAGGAGCTGTTTTTTTGATCGTTCACAATGAAGTTTCTTGCTTACTTTTTGATCTTAGCAGCTTGCGTTTTCCTTGACCAAACTCAAGCTCAGTGTCCGAATCAACCACGTAAGTAAAAAGAAAAGAATATATACATACAAGTAATATAAAAATCTAAGTGGATCAATTATAAATATTCCTCAATAATTATTATATCCGTAGCACGCACCGTATGCGGTGGACCCCCTCATAGCGGAGTCGGTGGCAGAGGATGCATACCTGGCACCAGATGGTGGTACAATCCGGCAACTAGAAATTGTGCCAGCTTTCACTATTTTGGTTGTGGTGGTAATGCGAACCGTTACTGCTCACTTGCAGACTGCCGACAAAGATGTGTACCGCGTAGCTAGATTTTGACGTACAACTTTCACTTTGAATGTACTGCACTACGTGTATCCGTGTATGTATGTATGTATATATGTCGACAAAGGAATAATAAAGTAAAGAATCTCTTTGTAATCATAATCATTACTGCTGATTTCCTTTCGTTTAATAACATAACTGTGGATCTATCATAGCGAACCAAATACCAAACTCTAGTATTAAAGTGTGATAGTCAAATCTCAAAAAGATTAAGCTACTTAACCCTTACTTGCAGGTTATGATCATCGTGCAGGATGATCATGGACCGTTGGAAAAAAAACAGTTTTTTTAATACGCCAGAGAGATCTCGTTTTATTATATTTCCATTTAAACCAGTCATTAGTGGAAAGTCATTTAAAAGAGTAGCAGAATTGCAAAATCAGAAAAGTTGCGAAAAGCGAAAATGTTGACGAAAAAAAACACTTTCAGCCCACAGGCCCACCCCTCAATCCAAAAATATTATATTAAACATTCCTAAACCTATTAAAGCTGTAATTGTTCAACATGAAATTGTTTGTGTACTCTCCAATATTGACACACTGCCTATATCTTAGCCAAGCCCGGCCTCAGTGCACGAACTCACCAATTAAGTATTCAAATTTTTATGTTATCGGGCCAGAAACCGTTGATGGTGCGCTAAAAGAATTAACGGGAAGCAGACGAGTGTGGGTACGTGAAAATAAGCTGACGGGAGTACCAACGAGATACTGACTATTGAGAGAGAGAGAATCCATTCCAGAATCCTACGAAAACTACTGTTTTTATATCTGGAACAGCATTTCTTGAAGGACTTGTGTAGTCTAGGGTCAGAGTTGCTCATCAGTTGAGTGATTTAATTATATGCAAGATTAAAACTGTGGAAACCATATGGCTGGTCCGGTCCGATCTCTAGAATACAAGGTCTCGTTGGATGAGAACGAAATTCGTCAGTATAAAACTCCCACAATGACATTTGTACACTACATTCTTGTAAGTAAATAAATTATAGAAAATAAGCTTCTAATTTTGAAACTCATAACCAGGGGCCGTCTTCGCCGAAAGGGATTGTGCGTGGCTACCACGGGCCCCAGTATTCAAATAATAGAACAAATGTTTTTCTAGTAGCGATCGCTTCTCAGTAGGCGATGGCATACCTCTCAGTGTATTTACATAAAGCTGTACGCCTTTCCATTGGTAGGACAATATCACGAGGCACACAACAAATTGGAGGAGGAGCACAATCAAGCATCACACATCAAAGCATGTTTTCGTGACGAAACCGATATATGTTTATGATTAAATCTTATATATAAAAATGAATGTTTGTCTGAATGTCATCGATGAACTCAAAAACTACTGGACCGATTATTATAAAAATTGTTATATATATGTATTTTTCCACGGAGAAGGTTTGTAGAATATGCTCATTAATGCCACTCGCCACCAGGTGGCGCTGCCAGAGTAGCAACTTCTGCCCCGTTCAACCGATTGTCATGAAAATCAGTATGACCATGTATTTTTACACAAAGGAGCCATCAGTGGCTCAGTACGCGTGCTATATTAGCAGCCAAAAACATCGATGTCAATACCATCAACTTCACCATTCAGCATGGAATGCCCAGTGAAACGACAACATATAGTAAGTCCATCGATACTGTGGAGAATCAAGACGAGGTTGTCAACTATCCAATTGAATTCTTGAATTCGCTTGATTTGCCAGGCATGTCGCCGCACGTTCTAACATAGAAAATTGGCGTACCCATCATTCTTCTTCGAAACATAAATCCACCACGACTTTGCATCGAAACCCGACTCTCAGTCAAGAAAATGATGAACAATGTTATCGAAGCTACAATTTTAACTGGAAAATTCAAAGGTGTAGACGTACTGTTGCCACTTATCCCAATGAGCCCGACAGATATGCCATTCGAATTCAAACGTTTACAGTTCCCGGTGCGACTCGCTTTCGTAATGACTATTAACAAAGCACAAGGATAATCCTTACAAGTGTGTGGATTAAATTTGGAGAATCCATGCTTCTCACATGGACAGCTCTATGGGGCTTGTTCACGTGTCGGAAAACCTTCTGATTTATTCGTCGACGCATCAGATGGAAAAACAAGAAATATTGTGTATCCCACAGCACTTCAATAAATATCGAATTGAAACTAAACTTTGTAATGTCACAATTTTTTCGAAATAAACAAAATCAATAAAATGGTTTACAATGGAAAATTTATGTACTGATTTTTCTTTAAAATTATTTTTCTTAAATGTATTTTAGTTGTTGGCGTAGCAACGCGCGCCGGGTACAGCTAGTTTACTTATATATACAAAATTTCTGGTTCGTAGGTTTGTCGCCTTTTATTGAAGCCTTTTATTGGAGCCTCTTATTATGGCCTGTTATTAGAGAACATGAGCCTACTCAGTCCAATAAATACGAATTTTTATTAAATCGAGGCTATTTTTCTTCATTGTACATAGTTTTACTCCAAATTCGAGGCAATGAAATAATTTGTATCGCAGCATTCTAGCGGTCAAGTACTGAATCAACCAAAGACGTTGGTAAGGCGACTATTAGGATGAGTCGCTATTGTTGGGAAGAGCTTTTTAATGCAGTGCGGCTGAAATTTTTCAAAAGTATGCATATTCATCGTTACCGACCATTGCTCTTTCTTTAGGATGAAATACCTTCTCGCTGAACAGCACTTCCATTCTTATAATAAATGCCAAATATTTGAGACGATTCGAGAGTAATCTCAAGACATGAGTCTTTTTTTTTTATCTGCATTCTTATATGTATATAATTGGCGCTTACACCCTTTTTGGGTTTTTGGCCGCGCTCCTCCTCCTATTTGTGGTGCGCGTCTTGATGTTGTTCCACAAATGGAGGGACCTACAGTTTTTAAGCCGATTCCGAACGGCAGATATTTTTTATGAGGAGCTTTTTCATGGCAGAAATACACTCGGAGGTTTGCCATTGCCTGCCGAGGGGCGACCGCTATTAGAAAAATGTTTTTCTTAATTTTGGTGTTTTCACCGAGATTCGAACCGACGTTCTCTCTGTGAATTCCGAACTTTCAATTAATTTTTGCGAAGAAAAAGTTTAAATCATTGAAGCTCCCAGTAACTTTTCCATTTCAAAATCGAATGGCAGAAACTTTAATGAAACCAAGAAAGTTTTATGTTGCTACCAAAGTAATTCATTGCTAGCATAATATTTAAACCAAGGATGTTAGATTTGAGAGAACTTTGCTCTTTAACTATGGTGAAAAAGAAAACTGTGAGGGCAACTTCGGCTGCCATATCACTTAGGAGATTCGGCTGCTGAATTCTGAACGATCATTTCACATGCATTCACACATTCGTCCAATCAGTCGTTGTTCAGACGGCAATGAAGGGCAATTGGTTGATTTTTTTCGCATATCACTAACACAGCCTCAGTTTTTTTGTAAATACATCCCTAGTGACGTCAGCCCATCAGCTGATTCTGTCAGATTCGCTCAGAGCCGAGTGACGGAATATTAAAGAGCACACCTCTAAAAATATTTTTACCACGCGTGAAAGCTTGCTTTGTGTGCGAGTTGAAGTGAACTACATACAGCAGGTGTTGCTTTGTGCTAAATGCGATTCAGAATATAAGTTTGCCTCCAGGTGTCGGAATGAAAGCAAAAAAAGTTTTTTTAATACATTTGCTGACTATGAACACAGAATTATTTATAATTTATAATATAAATATATAAAATTTATTAAAAGTCAGAAAAATAATAAGATGTATGAGAGCTGGCCCGATGTGAAAGTATCTCTAAAAATCCCATTATTTTGATTGCGTTGATAAAATTTTTATTGCACTTTGTTACACTCTTCCATTATCTGAGAAGACTTTTAAGAAAACTTTATTTATAAAAAACTCGATTTTTGAAGGAACTTTTTACTTGGCTTTGTTCTCATAAAACGTAGTTTTTTCGGAAGACTTTGGCATAAATTTTGAAATACCATCTTGATCAAAAAGTTCCCGGAACAACCGCCAGTTGAAGCTCTAAGTCAACTGATTTGAGCTCTGTTTTTTTCTTTGTTAGGATGCCACATCTCTGATTAACATTCCTACAAAAATTGTATCGCCATTGCTGGCATTTGTAAAAATTACGCCGCCTTGAGCAAATCTTCCTCTGCACGTGTTTTCGATTTTTTACAGTTTTAAAAATGGATTTCAATTTGTAACGAGTTTTCATTCGAATGCGAAAATATTGGAAATGTTGGGAAACTGTATCGGTAATGATAATCTAAAGAAAATAGCCAACAGCCCTTTACGAGTGGCATGAACGTTGCAGAAGAAATCGAGGATGACGGACGTAGAATACAGCCCGGTGATATCGAAAACTGATGAAAACATCAATAAGGTGAAAGAGAAGTTGACTGGCGCCGAAATCTTAGCAAATATATGTGTGTGTAGACTGTGTAGAGCGAATAGCAGGCAGTCACGTTAACGCCAACATCAGCATTAGCAGCAGTAGTAGGTGAGAGAGCAGCAGTTAATACATCAACTGTTGGCGCCGAAATTGTATTGTGCGAGTGTGAAGCAGCACTTGACCAAGTATTAGATGAAGATGGCAATTGATTAGCAGCGACGGACGAAGAAAGAGCAGCATGAGAAATTAATGATGGCGGCGGTGAGCAAGTAGATTCAGCATATAACACCTCCTTTACTGCAGCATTATCACTATCAAACTTCTCAATAGCAAACCAAATGTAAGAGCATAGGTTATTAATCTCAGAAGTGAGTAAGGAAATCACATTATCTTTTTCCAGTAAATTTCGCTGCATAGAGAGAAGATCTGAGTGCATGTTCTCAGTTTTAATAACTAGCTTTCTGTTGTCTTCAAAGGAGTAAAATTGAACTAGGAATATTTAATGCACTAAGAAATTCGAATAGCAATTCAAAACACGTCCGTTCAGCGCGACGGCGAATAGCATATTCCGCGAACTTTTTGATCATTTGTGTCTTCTTTCATAATAATCTTTAAAATACCTTTGGAAAACTTAGAACTTTTTTTTTTTGTGAGGCAGTACTGAATAACTCTATTTCCTATTCCAATTCCTACAAATAATATTTCTCCCAAAATATGCACTGGATTTTCTAATTGTAAAATATTCGGTGCTTCTTGGAACAGAGAGTGCATTGCATATCGTAAACTTATTATTTACGCAAAGAAGTTTTTTTTATTTTATTAAATATTTAACCTTTGTTCAAAAACATATTATATTTTAATGATTAAATTTAGCCAAAAAAAAATATTTAAAAAGACAATGAAAGTTGCAAAAAAAGCAAAACAAGTGAACTCCCTTTTTATAAGTCAACAATTTAATATAAAATTTTTCATATAAAAGCGCCCGCTGAGCACTCAAAAATTTATTGGTAACTGGAATTACTTCTATCCAATACCAGGAGCTGTTTTTTTGACCGTTCACGATGAAGTTCCTCGCTTGCTTTTTGATCTTAGCAGCTTGCGTTTTTTTTGAGCAAACTGCAGCTCAGTGCCGGAGTCAACCAGGTAAGTAGGAAAATATATATAAATATTTATAAAATGTTTCATTATATTTCTAAATATTTATTATATTTTTTATATTCGCAGCAAGCACCTCATGTAGTGGGGGCCGTGATAGCGGAGTTGGTGGCAGACGTTGTGTACCTGGCAAAAGATGGTTTTTCAATACGGCGGTTAGATTATGTTTTAGTTTTGACTATCTGGGTTGTGCTGGTAATGATAACCGTTACTGCTCATTTTCAGACTGCCAGTCCGCTTGTGGACGGCGTGGTTAATTTTTAATTTAATTGAGTTTGAAATTTAAAGAGTAAATTTGTGTAAGAGTCACCCAATTTGAAAACGTCAATGCCTGAAAGATGAGCTTAATTGCTCACTAAATTTTACTATATAAGCGGTTCTCTGAAGCTAAGAAGTGTATTTAAAATAAAATGATACCTAACACCACATAAAAGCAGTTTTGGTTTTTGGATTGGGATTACACCTGAACTATTTTATATAACGCACAGCAGGTTTACAATTAATCCTCTTTTATTAAATTCTGTTTTTTTTTTTTATTCTTTTATTATTCCACTTGGGAACATAGTTGTTATGTTAACCGCTGCTCTCTTTACGACATCCCACGTTTGGTTAACTGTTTCCAGTTCACGAAGTTTAAA